>CM037869.1:50334233-50594350 GCA_021292105.1 Anadara kagoshimensis
TAGAAGTAGGTGTGAAATCGGGGCCTGTTTCTTCAAGCTGTTCGCCATTCAATTTTTTACTCGTATATAATTTATCTGAATATCTATACCCAGTTTTCTTCTGTCTATTTTGGTCCTTTGGGTAGGTTTTCAACATCTTCAAAATAATTTTGGTTTCATAATTTTGGTCCAAGCACTACTGATGAGGATTTGTATTTCGAAACGACCGTCTAGTGCTGTAATATTAAAACTGGTAGAAAATGTAATTTCACCAAAATCAGCAACGGAGCAAAGAACATGCATTGCACGATGGAGTATACCTTAATTTTGAGGAATTTCAAATTTGAACAAGCAGCAAATTTAGAGATTCTTCTGCATAATCTTATTAGTTTCATCTGACAGTCAAACTACATGTATATACACAGTATATGTTAAATCGGATTCATTTAAAACTTAAAAATAAAGATGTTGATGACATTAGGCAAATGTTTAATGCAATTGTCATAAAATAGACTCGCGAAAGTTTTGCACTAAGTATAAAATAATTAGTGTCGAATCAACCCTTCTTACACTTTTCTCGACAGGTTATCTATCTCTGGAAATTTTCAGCGTATGTTGGAGGTCGTGGGTTTGAACCCCGGCCGAGTCGACAGATCTAAAAGTTGACAGTGGGTAGTGACTGATTATTCGCCAAGCACTTGGCATTACGAAATGGAAGTCGCCTTTCTTTCCGTTGGGAACTTGAAATACACGAGATCCCGTGTCACGTTAGGCTTTGCACGATAAAGACACCCGCTGTATGATGCCATTATCACAACACACAGGCAAAAGTTCTGCACCTTCGCATATACATGGCGCCGTCTCGATATTAGTGAAATCTTCTTGGCTGGGACGGTAAACACCATTATTCAACTCATGTTTGGATTTTTTAGCTCTTAACAACTCATATCTCGGTCTATAGGCGCTAAACTCAGACTCTTTTGCGTTAAGTCAGTGATAAACTTTCGACAAATCTGTACTGCGATTACTTATTCTCTGCATGCTAAGGGGCGATGTTAATT
Organism: Anadara kagoshimensis; assembly: GCA_021292105.1. Taxonomy (NCBI): domain Eukaryota; kingdom Metazoa; phylum Mollusca; class Bivalvia; order Arcoida; family Arcidae; genus Anadara; species Anadara kagoshimensis. Next base: position 50,335,274 of record CM037869.1, read on the forward strand.
GATTTTAAAAAAGCATCAATTTCAGTTTAAATTCACATTTCAACATACGATTACATAATTGTATTAAACAGTACTTAAAATCGCTAGTATCTGTCAAGTTGCAATAAAAGAACATCCTGAGAATACTCATTCAAATTAGTTATTGCCCATTTAAAATTGAATAATTGAAAAGAAAAATTAAATTGATTAATACATACGCAATCGAAGAAAATATCTAAATAAAGAGTAGTATAAAATTTAAGGATTGTACCTTCATGTTTTCTGATTAAAAGCTTAAATTTGGAAATAAGAATAAAATTGTGTGAAAATTAGTGTCGAGTTCTGGTATGTTTTTTATACAAGAGGACGGTTAAGGATCAAGGCGCTTATTTAAGAATAATTAATTTGCATTTAGCTCACTTTATAGATAATGAATGCATTCGAAGGTCGATCAATAATTTTGCGAGTTTTAAACAATGGCCTAGATCTAGTTTATACTAAGAAGATGATTCTGAGCAGTTTGAAATGATTAGGCTAAATACGTTATCCACATGATGTTAACGAGGTTTTCCTAAAATATATCACATTGACCTTGATAAAAACGTAAAAGGATAAAAGTTACTGCTACCGTGAAAGATCATTTTTATAACCCCCAACCAAACCCCTACACCCCCCCCCCCCCCTCGGCAAACTAGTCTGTTTGTCCGTCCGTGTAAAATCGTTTCAGGGGCCATATCTTATAGCTTCTTTTGAAGGCTGTCATAAAACTTTACATGAATAATCTTCATAGTCAAAAGGTGTGTCACAAACCAATGTAGGTCATATTCGATAGGTCAAGGTCGGAAGAAAACATTAAATGTTGGAGGCGGGGTTATTTTGCTCTCAAAAGAATAACAATTAAAATTGTATTTGCTGTATCGATAAAACACAAACATATCCATCAGTTAGAGTTCGCTCCTACCACTTCAAAACTTAGAAAACTGGCAAATGGGATAAAACAGTTATAATTTCATAGCACTAGATGGCCAGTGAATCACATATTATACCGGTTTTAATTTTACAGCAATAGTAGTATGTCTCTGACAATAAAGGAGATTAAGGTAAAACTGATAATCAAAAAATTCAGCCAGTTTATGTAATTTTAAGAGAGCATTTTTTTAGATAAAATTGCTTCAAAATGAACGAAAACTTGTAAAATCATACAGTTATGATGTGAAAAAGATAAGGATGACCGTCAAAGTTCCAAATAAAAACCAAATATTGAAGACCATTGTCATAAGTGGCATTTTCTAGCGGCCTATTTGATATGCATCCAAATTTGGCCGAAAATACAGAGATTGACCTCTTAGTTGTTGGTTACCATGGAAACGATATAAAAAATTCTAAGTTTGGTAATTTTTTCTTGGTTTCTTATATGTAGCCATTGGTTAGGTAAAATATTTTCAAAATATGTGACATGCGATTTCCAGAGGAGTTTGGTCCTTACAGAAAATGACTCTTAAACTGCATTAAGTAAGGCAGCAATCAGGAAGACTACTAAGAACATAGTTACATTATAGTTGTATAATAAATGTCAGCGTGAAAAGGTTTCTTTGACAGCAAGACGTGTTTTACTATTTCTAGTTCAGTTAAGTTACATAAGGTTAAATTATCACTTATACAACCAAAGTTAGCGTAAAAAAATACAATTTTATGTAGGTTTTGATGGATATTAAATACATTCGAATTGTCTAACAAGCGTTCGTTTTTGGGCCAGAGAGCCTCAGCGCGTAGGTTCTCATCTCATTAAGACCAGACCGTAGTGTGGCTCAGTTTGTCAGTAAGTTTCTGTATGACGGAGGTTTTATGCGCGCACGCCGTTTCCTCCACCATCCCTGAACTGTCCACCTTGATATGACATAATTTCTATTTGACTAAGGCGTAAAACTATTACGTAAATTTACTCAACGAAAAACGAATTAAAAGAAACTACTTTTAGTTTTCATATTCACCCTGCACTAATAAGCCACATTTAGCCATTGAACTATCTACAAAAAACGTATGTACTCGTAGCGTTAACTGCTATTGGCATACAATGTTAACTGAATAACGTTAACGCGAGCTAGACAATTCAATGGATATATGTACATTTCGCATTGTTTGAAAATCTAATTTTGTGTTTTAAATAACTTCAAAATACTGTCATGTACGACATACATTGTCAATCGCTGGAACAGCCAATCAATGACGTTAAGTGAATAGACATAAGCAAGAGTGACGTCACATTAGTATTGCAATTGATACTCCAATGATTGGAATTTGGTCAAAAAGAGAGTTTAATACATTAAAACATCACAACTGTAAGTAATCATCAAATAACAAGCGTTTTTCGTTTTTATTTAAGCAAACATAATCAAATTCACGTTGGTACAAATGGGAGAGGGAGATACCATTATATGTAAATAGTTCCGTATAATTTTGTACTTAACACCAAATAACCAGTTGATCTAATTCAAATTACATATAAATGAAACAACAATCTAACTCCTATCATTCTGCTTTGGGACAAAAGCCTAATACAAGAGATATATATACGAAGCGTAATGCGTAATTCAAGTGAACAGGATTAATCATATGCTAGAATAACCATTTATGTTGAAGTGATTTGTATGTAGATACGCTACATTTTGAAGACAAGGATAATATCGCCCGTAACGTTGAATTGTTAATCCAGACAAAGCCTCCCTAAAATGGGAAAATCTATATTCTATTTTGTTGTTTAAACACATACATACATACATACATGTATGTCCAGTCCATGTCATAATAAAAAAAAACTATCATCGGTTTAAATAAGATAAAAAATATTACGTAATCGGAATGTCTAAAATTGTCGAAATATCCGCTGTTACTAATATATGGTAGCATACTAAAGATATTTATATTATTAACCCCCCACGCTTGAAAAGTGTGGGTATATAGTGATAGGGGTGTCCGTCCGTCTCCGTACCTATCTCTTATCCGCAATCTTTCTAAACCCTTCAATGGATTTTCATGAAACTTTCACACAATCTTTGTGATATAATGTAGATGTACACCTTCTATTTGCAAATTTTATCAGATGGATTTTTTTTATGTGGGGGGGGGGGAGCAGGGGGTATTTTTGTGAGCTTGTGGCTCAGTTTTTCTAGTTTCAATATGCTATGCTTACTACGTTGACACTATAATCACAATAATAAGGTTGACACGGAATTTTACCGTTCAACTCAAAAATCGTTGTTTAACATTTAATGTCTAAAGCAGATACACGCAAAATCTAATATTTACGGTGAACTTTTTTACGAACATATCGTTTTAGCAGAAACCAGCAACATTATTTATCTGTATATAACAAAATTATTTTATGTGATTTATATAGAATATACGACCAAAGAAACGACTTCAAGTGTTTTTAGTATTGTTTTCATTTTTAAGTTAGCCGCAGGTCCGCCCAGCTCTACCAACCTACCCAGCGACATCACCCGACTAGCCTACGGACATAGTTTTAGCGCTAACATATTGCTGGTCATACACTACACGTCCTCCAAATCTATTCATTCTTGTTTAACTTTATTCCGCTGTTTCAAAGAAATTACCGCAAAATTTAACCCACGCGAAAATATCTACTATACAGTTTAATATACCATTATAAAAGTATATAGAAAATACTGTATAATGGTCACGCGAACAAAACACTCACTGTACATGGAAGATTTTAGAAATCACGAAATTTTCATCCCGCGAAAAAATCTCCTTTACAGAATTTACTTTGCTTGGAGATTGTGATATGGACATTGATTGGTGTGTTTGTTTCTCTTTAATGTTTTGGGAGTCTTTCCTTAGTTTTGAAAATTATCTTGCGTTTTTGAAAAACAAAATAACACGACACACTTTGGTTAATGTTTTGCTTCTGTAAAAGGTTAAATTTTGTAGGTCTTTATGCTCAAATTATAACAGACAATTTCTCTTTTATTACTGAGATAAAATCAAGGCATCATCATATTACGTCTTGTTTGTTAGAACGTGGGCAAGAATTTTCTAAAAGACTGAAGTTTTCTAGATATAAGGTCAGAGCGTGGGCAGGAATTTTCTAAAAGACTAAACTTCTCTAGATATAAGGTCAGAACGTGGGCAGAAATTTTCTAAAAGACCCAAGTTGTCTAGATCTAAGGTCGAGGTTGATTTTAAAAACATAATAAAATTTAACACATAATACCAGTCCATGTAAAATCTCAGGGTTTTGTTTTATGATTATTGAATTTGAAATTTAAATGGTAATAAGAAGAAAAGCCTTATAAAAAATATCAGGATCACCTTGTCATGTTCGTTGAATACTTACATACTAATCGGCTTCATAAATGATGTCGTTCTTTTAAAATCAGTTTGATAAGGATTCAATGTCAGTATGGCATAGTTTTATAATTTTTAGTTCAGATAAGTAACATAAGGTTAAATATCAATTATAAAACCAAATTTAACGTAATGACCAATGAATAAATGTGATGGATTTTTATTAGAGTATTGTGTAACAATATGATTGTTAATGATGTAAATGAAAAGTTCTATAACTCCATAATTGTGATCCAAATGCTTTATTCTAAACTAAATGCTGGTATCTGTTTGTGGTGTACATGTTGATGTGTGGTGCTGGTGCTGGAGATGTATGCTGCGTCCCCGCAGCCTCCGAGGGAGGCGACTACATCTTGTCGGACTGCTCTCCTTGTTCCATCTCTCCGCTTACGTGTTTGTCTTTAGTATCTATGTACCAGTGAATGTGTGCAGGCAACCAGGGATGTGGACCTGAATGCATTTTATGGGCAGTACACAAGCGATTCTGAGAATTGTGTATTGGTCAAGCAATTAGTGATGTATTGACTAATGTTACCATAGACATTCCATTCCTTAATGGACAGTATGGCCAGGCCTTATTTATGCTGCAGCAGCATGGGGTAATTAACTACAGGGCATCTTGCTTTATCTTAGCAGCAGGAGATCCTATCAATTAACAGCATGTTATAAATAGACACACTGCCTTTAATGTATAGTAATCAATGCATCAGTAGATAACACCACTTCATAATATTTGAAAAGTGACCATCTATAACTTTCTTACTATTGAAATTTCCATAACGGCATGTATATTGTTACAATTGTTCAAGACACAGACACTAAAAAAAACAAGCATAACGACCTCTGTATAGATTACTATCTCACAAACAAAGTGAAAACTGTGAAACTGACAATTAAATTAAACACCTTAATTTCAACCAGGGAAGTGAGCCTGCTGCTTCAAAAGAGTAAGCCTCTCCTATCTGGGAAAGGACAGGTTCAATGCCTTAGTACTCTTATTTGTTCACAAAGATATACCCCTTGATCTGGATAAAATCGTAGATGTATATGTCAAAAAGTACACTAGAAGAATGCTTTTTTTAAATTTGAAGTTCCCTAATTTCCAACTGAACGATGTCGCAGCCCCTTCACCACACTATAACATGGGGTAAGGACTGCTCTTTATAGCTTTTGTCCTCAAACAAAAACAAATTGTCAGTGTGCCCCCCCCCCCAACGTTCGTTCGTATTGTTTGTTTAGGCTGCTCCTCCAGCACTGTTGGAACATATTTTAACTAAATTCCTTGTACACGATAACCAGGGTATTATGAGCACAAGGAGGTAACGCTGTGTAAAGTTTTAAGAGTTGTGTCCCTTTGAAATTTTAATGTATCTCTTCTCCATTCTGAGCATCATGATTCATCACAAACAAACATACTAATCCATGTCGGAATCACAATCCAGAAGCAAAGTAAAAACTTTGGAACTGGTTAGATAGGTTAGACCAGTGTACCTCTACAAGGGAAGTGAGACCGGGTGCTCCAGAAGGACAAGAACCCAGATTCGCTTCGGAAGGATGAAGACCTTTTGCTTAGCTAACTACACCCACCATGTGTGTAATCAAAACACACGTTACTTAACTAAACGGGAATCTTATGGATTATGTAGATTAGGTTTTATTCCAAACGAAACCACCTAGTATACATATTGTATTCCCTGTGATAGATACCACCATTTCCAAAAAATAGTTTAATGACAAAAAAAAAGCAACAACCGTAATTTACTAAGCCTAAGACCCCCCTTTTTGTACTTCAACCGTTAATGATTATTTTAACCCAGAATTTTCCTATCTATGCACTTAAACGTAACAGCATTCACCGACATATTTCTAAAAAAAAGATAAATCTATTATGGTGAACTTCACCTTAAGCAAATTTGCCCCTAAAACAATAGTTCTCATAAGGGAATAGACCGTTATTATTCCTGGCACGTTAGAGTAAAGCTCATATTTCAGAGGGTTTATTTAATATCTTGTTATAAGTATGAAACATTCCTTAGGTTACACAAAACTAAGCTTTATCCCCATCATAAAAAGCTAATATTCATCATATTACTCTAATGAAATATAAAAACCTTAGCTTTATGGCCGACCTAAAAGCTTGCCACCTTAATGAAAAATATAGGAAATATGAGCTTCATTCCCGACATAAAGAGCTAACATTATTAGATGGAGATAAAAGAATTGTCTGCTGAAGTTAAATCCGAACTAATAGGATAAATAGCGTATACCAGTCTATATTGCAATCTCTAATCGGTATATATGACCATAATAACTATTTGTACTTGTGAAAAAATAAGCGGTAAAGATGGTTAGGCTTTGTAATGAAAATATATGAGACAATGTATCCCTCATACATGTAATATTTTTGTGTCAAAGGTATCAATTACAATAAACACAACATTTTCGTGCAAATAGTGGTAAAATAAACAACACTAGAAGAAGCTAAATTTTGTCGGGTTTAAACATAACACAACATATAGAAGCTTATGTACAGAAGCTGCATAACAAAAGCTAATATTCATTCCCTGCCTATCGAAGAAAATGGGGGACATTTTTTTAAATTCGAGTTTTTTTTTGTTTTTGTTTTTTTTTTTTTTTTGTTTTTTTTTTTTTTTTTTTTTTGTCGACCGAATTTCTTGTTTGCGTTAATTCTTCAAAACTACACTTGGGGCAAAGCATCGGCATAAGCATCGTCATGAAATGTCGTTAATTTGCCCATTTTCCTGAAAGTTATGGCCCGTTGACTGAAAAAATAACACAGTTACGCTATCTAAAACGCATGACTTGAGCCAAAACCTGATGTGATATTTAGCTTCTTAGTTGTCTTAAACCATCAATTTATCAATTTTGTGAAATTTGCTCAAAAAATTGGTAACGTTTTTGTTTTCGTTAAATTTTGACAAAATTGAAAACAGTGGCTTTATTATGTAATGTCAAGACAAAAATCTTGTTTGGTGTAATTCTCAATTTCACAAAAAATGATGCAAAGTATCAAAATTGATAGGCGATGTGAATATTATTCTCCGGAATGCGTTTGTTCATCTTTCTTGGATTTGTGGCCCTTTTACTACAAAATCTGAAATCATTATTATAAAATTCTCTAAAACACATGACTGGAGCGAAAATGTGAAGCCATATTCGGCATTAAATTTATAATTTATTCATTTCGTTAAATTTAGTTGGAAAATGGGTTACGCATGTTTTGCCTTATATTTTTAAAAAACATTGAAAAATGTCTTCAAATTGTTTTTTTCAAATACTTTTTGTCCAGGTAAATTCTTGCCGTTTGACCACAAGTCCATATCACAAAAAAAAAAAAAAAAAACAAACTGCGGACTGGGGATTCTTATTTCAGGATATGTGCATATCAATAGTCTAAGTTGCTTATTTTCTGGAGTTTTTGCCGTTTTACACCCGTGTGCAAATCACAAAAAAACCTGCTGTCGGGGGATCCTAATATCAGGAGATGTGCATATCATTGATCTGAGTTGATTTGCTTATTTTCCTGGGAGTTATTGCTGTTTGAACATCAGTTCAAATCACACACACACACAAAAAAAAACCTGCTGACGGGGGATCCTAATTTCAGGAGATGTGCATATCATTAATATTTGCTTATTTTCCTTGGAGAGTTGTCGCCGTTTGAACATCAGTTCAAATAAAAAAAAACAAAAACAAAAAAAACAAAAACCTGCTGGCGGGGGTCCTAATCCCATGAATTTTCTTGTTACTTCTTGAAAGTATTTGTTCGTTAAAGTGACATGTATTAATTTAGAAAATAAATCGAAAACAAACATACTAGTTAATCCATAATCCCAAAGCAAAGCAAAATAATTTGGAACTGGCAAATCATGCAAACACGCGAACTGCCATCAGTAAAATGAGGTCAAGTGCACCTGGAACTGTAAGCTCCCCCTGTTTAGTTAACTTTACTCACAAAGAACCCCCACCTTGGATTAGGAAAGTGTATTTCGCGCTAAATGTAAACTTTACACATGTAAAATGCAAACTTAAATCGCTACAATATGAACGCATTTTTAAAATATAACGCAAAAATGCAAAGCTAGGTAATTATATCAAAATGAAATAAAGTGGTCAGACTTTAGAACAACAAGATTATAGTTGTCAGAATATAAAACAACAATATGATAGTTTATTTCCCGTCTATAACAGAAAAATGATAGTGGGGGGACTTTAGAACCGAGAGGTGATAGTATTCAGGCTATAGAACATCATAACGATCATGGTCACACTATAGAACAGCAAGATGGTAATGACCAGACTATAGAACAGACAGGTGATAGTATTCAGAATACAGAACAGCAACATGATCATGGTCACACTATAGAACAGCAAGATGGTAATGACCAGACTTTAGAACAGACAGGTGATAGCATTCAGAATACAGAACAGCAAAATGATCATGGTCACACTATAGAATAGCAAGATGCTAGTGGTCAGATTATAGAACAGACAGGTGATAGTATTCAGAATACAGAACAGCAAAATGATCATGGTCACACTATAGAATAGCAAGATGCTAGTGGTCAGATTATAGAACAGACAGGTGATAGTATTCAGAATACAGAACAGCAAAATGATCATGGTCACGCTATAGAACAGCAAGATGGTAGTGACCAGACTATAGAACAGACAGGTGATAGTATTCAGAATACAGAACAGCAAAATGATCATGGTCACGCTATAGAACAGCAAGATGGTAGTGACCAGACTATAGAACAGACAGGTGATAGTATTCAGAATACAGAACAGCAAAATGATCATGGTCACACTATAGAATAGAAAGATGGTAGTGGCCAGACTTTAGAGCAGACAAGTGATAGTATTCAGAATACAGAACAACAAAATGATCATGGTCACGCTATAGAACAGCAAGATGGTAATGACCAGACTATAGAATAGCAAGTTGATAGTATTCAGAATACAGAAGAACAAAATTATCATGGTCACGCTATAGAACAGCAAGATGGTAATGGTCAGACTATAGAACAGACAGGTGATAGTATTCAGAATACAGAACAACAAAATGATCATGGTCACACTATAGAACAGCAAGATGGTAGTGACCAGACTATAGAACAGACAGGTGATAGTATTCAGAATACAGAACAGCAAAATGATCATGGTCACACTATAGAACAGCAAGATGGTAATGACCAGACTATAGAACAGACAGGTGATAGTATTAAGAATACAGAACAGCAACATGATCATGGTCACGCTATAGAACAGCAAGATGGTAGTGACCAGACTTTAGAACAGACAGGTAATAGTATTAAGAATACAGAACAGCAACATGATTATGGTCACACTATAGAACAGGAAGATGGTAGTGACCAGACTATAGAACAGCAAGATGGTATTCAGTATTCAGAATATAAAACAGCAAAATGATAATAGTCAACCATAGAACAGCAAGATGGTAATGTCCAGACTATAGAACAGACAGGTGATAGTATTTAGAATACAGAACAGCAAAATGATCATGGTCACACTATAGAACAGCAAGATGGTAATGACCAGACTATAGAACAGACAGGTGATAGTATTAAAAATACAGAACAGCAACATGATCATGGTCACGCTATAGAACAGCAAGATGGTAGTGACCAGACTATAGAACAGACAGGTAATAGTATTAAGAATACAGAACAGCAACATGATTATGGTCACTCTATAGAACAGCAAGATGGTAGTGACCAGAGTATAGAACAGCAAGATGGTATTCAGTATTCAGAATATAAAACAGCAAAATGATAATACTCAACCATAGAACAGCAAGATGGTAATGACCAGACTATAGAACAGACAGGTGATAGTATTCAGAAAACAGAACAGCAACATGATCATGGTCACACTATAGAACAGCAAGATGGTAATGACCAGACTATAGAACAGACAGGTGATAGTATTCAGAAAACAGAACAGCAACATGATCATGGTCACACTATAGAACCGCAAGATGGTAGTGACCAGACTATAGAACGGACAGGTGAAAGTATTCAGAATACAGAACAACAAAATGATCATGGTCAGACTATAGAACAGACAGGTAATAGTATTCAGAATACAGAACAGCAACATGATCATGGCCACACTATAGAACAGCAAGATGGTAGAGACCAGACTATAGAACAGACAGGTGATAGTATTCAGAATACAGAACAGCAAAATGATCATGGTCACACTATAGAACAGCAAGATGGTAATGACCAGACTATAGAACAGACAGGTGATAGTATTCAGAATACAGAACAGCAACATGATCATGGCCACACTATAGAACAGCAAGATGGTAGTGACCAGACTATAGAACAGACAGGTGATAGTATTCAGTATACAGAACAGCAACATGATCATGGTCACACTATAGAACAGCAAGATGGTAGTGACCAGACTATAGAACAGACAGGTAATAGTATTCAGAATACAGAACAGCAACATGATCATGGCCACACTATAGACTAGCAAGATCGCAGTGACCAGACTATAGAACAGACAGGTGATAGTATTCAGAATACAGAACAGCAACATGATCATGGTCACACTATAGAACAGCAAGATGGTAGTGACCAGACTATAGAACAGCAAGATGGTATTCAGTATTCAGAATATAAAACAGCAAAATGATAATGGTCATCCATAGAACAGCAAGATGGTAATGACCAGACTATAGAACAGACAGGTTATAGTATTCAGAATACAGAACAGCAAAATGATCATGGTCACACTATAGAACAGCAAGATGGTAATGACCAGACTATAGAACGGACAGGTGATAGTATTCAGAATACAGAACAACAAAATGATCATGGTCACACTATAGAACCGCAAGATGGTAGTGACCAGACTATAGAACAGACAGGTGAAAGTATTCAGAATACAGAACAAGAAAATGATCATGGTCACACTATAGAACAGCAAAATGGTAATGACCAGACTATAGAACAGACAGGTGATAGTTTTCAGAATACAGAACAGCAACATGATCATGGTCACACTATAGAACAGCAAGATGGTAGTGACCAGACTATAGAACAGACAGGTGATAGTATTCAGAATACAGAACAGCAAAATGATCATGGTCACACTATAGAAAAGCAAGATGGTAATGACCAGACTATAGAACAGACAGGTAATAGTATTCAGAATACAGAACAGCAACATAATCATGGTCACACTATAGAACAGCAAGATGGTAATGACCAGACTATAGAACAGACAGGTGATATTATTTAGAATACAGAACAGCAACATGATCATGGCCAAACTATAGAACAGCAAGATGGTAGTGACCAGACTATAGAACAGACAGGTGAAAGTATTCAGAATACAGAACAGCAAAATGATCATGGTCACACTATAGAACAGCAAGATGGTAATGGACAGACTATAGAACAGACAGGTGATATTATTCAGAATACAGAACAGCAACATGATCATGGCCACACTATAGAACAGCAAGATGGTAGTGACCAGACTATAGAACAGCAAGATGGTATTCAGTATTCAGAATATAAAACAGCAAAATGATAATGGTCAACCATAGAACAGCAAGATGGTAATGACCAGACTATAGAACAGACAGGTGATAGTATTCAGAATACAGAACAGCAACATGATCATGGTCACACTATAGAACAGCAAGATGGTAATGACCAGACTATAGAACAGACAGGTGATAGTATTAAAAATACAGAACAGCAACATGATTATGGTCACACTATAGAACAGCAAGATGGTAGTGACCAGACTATAGAACAGACAGGTGATAGTATTCAGAATACAGAACAGCAAAATGATCATGGTCACACTATAGAACAGCAAGATGGTAGTGACAAGACTATAGAACAGACAGGTAATAGTATTCAGAATACAGAACAGCAACATAATCATGGTCACACTATAGAACAGCAAGATGGTAGTGACAAGACTATAGAACAGACAAGTGATAGTATTCAGAATACAGAACAGCAAAATGATCATGGTCACACTATAGAACAGCAAGATGGTAATGACCAGACTATAGAACAGACAGGTAATAGTATTCAGAATACAGAACAACAAAATGATCATGGTCACATTATAGAACAGCAAGATGGTAGTGACCAGACTATAGAACAGACAGGTGAAAGTATGCAGAATACAGAACAACAAAATGATCATGGTCAGACTATAGAACAGACAGATAATAGTATTCAGAATACAGAACAGCAACATGATCATGGTCACACTATAGAACAGCAAGATGGTAGTGACCAGACTATAGAACAGACAGGTGATAGTATTCAGAATACAGAACAGCAAAATGATTATGGTCACAGTATAGAACAACAAGATGGTAGTGACCAGACTATAGAACAGCAAGATGGTATTCAGTATTCAGAAAATAAAACAGCAAAATGATAATGGTCATACAAAGAACAGCAAGATCGTAATGACCAGACTATAGAACAGACAGGTGATAGTATTGAGAATACAGAACAGCAAAATGATCATGGTCACACTATAGAACAGCAAGATGGTAATGACCAGACTATAGAACGGACAGGTGATAGTATTCAGAATACAGAACAGCAAAATGATTATGGTCACACTATAGAACAGCAAGATGGTAGTGACCAGACTATAGAACAGCAAGATGGTACTTAGTATTCAGAATATAAAACAGCAAAATGATAATGGTCATCCAAAGAACAGCAAGATGGTAATGACCAGACTATAGAACAGACAGGTGATAGTATTGAGAATACAGAACAGCAAAATGATCATGGTCACACTATAGAACAGCAAGATGGTAATGACCAGACTATAGAACGGACAGGTGATAGTATTCAGAATACAGAACAACAAAATGATCATGGTCACACTATAGAACAGCATGGTGGTAATGACCAGACTATAGAACAGACAGGTGATAGTATTCAGAATACAGAACAGCAACATGATCATGGTCACACTATAGAACAGGAAGATGGTAGTGACCAGACTATAGAACAGCAAGATGGTAGTGACCAGACTATAGAACAGACAGGTGATAGTATTCAGAAAACAGAACAGCAACATGATCATGGTCACACTATAGAACAGCAAGATGGTAGTGACCAGACTATAGAACAGACAGGTGAAAGTATTCAGAATACAGAACAACAAATGATCATGGTCACACTATAGAACAGCAAGATGGTAATGACCAGACTTTAGAACAGACAGGTGATAGTATTCAGAATACAGAACAGCAACATGATCATGGTCACACTATAGAACAGCAAGATGGTAGTGACCAGACTATAGAACAGCAAGATGGTAGTGACCAGACTATAGAACAGACAGGTGATAGTATTCAGAATACAGAACACCAACATGATCATGGTCACACTATAGAACAGCAAGATGGTAGTGGCCAGACTGTAGAACAGACAGGTGATAGTATTCAGAATACAGAACAGCAAAATGATCATGGTCACACTATAGAACAGCAAGATGGTAATGACCAGACTATAGAACAGACAGGTAATAGTATTCACAATACAGAACAGCAACATGATCATGGTCACACTATAGAACAGCAAGGTGGTATAACCAGACTATAGAACAGACAGGTGATAGTATTCAGAATACAGAACAGCAACATGATCATGGTCACACTATAGAACAGGAAGATGGTAGTGACCAGACTATAGAACAGACAAGTGATAGTATTCAGAATACAGAACAGCAAAATGATCATGGTCACACTATAGAACAGCAAGATGGTAATGACCAGACTATAGAACAGACAGGTAATAGTATTCAGAATACAGAACAACAAAATGATCATGGTCACATTATAGAACAGCAAGATGGTAGTGACCAGACTATAGAACAGACAGGTGAAAGTATGCAGAATACAGAACAACAAAATGATCATGGTCAGACTATAGAACAGACAGATAATAGTATTCAGAATACAGAACAGCAACATGATCATGGTCACACTATAGAACAGCAAGATGGTAGTGACCAGACTATAGAACAGACAGGTGATAGTATTCAGAATACAGAACAACAAAATGATTATGGTCACAGTATAGAACAACAAGATGGTAGTGACCAGACTATAGAACAGCAAGATGGTATTCAGTATTCAGAAAATAAAACAGCAAAATGATAATGGTCATACAAAGAACAGCAAGATCGTAATGACCAGACTATAGAACAGACAGGTGATAGTATTGAGAATACAGAACAGCAAAATGATCATGGTCACACTATAGAACAGCAAGATGGTAATGACCAGACTATAGAACGGACAGGTGATAGTATTCAGAATACAGAACAGCAAAATGATTATGGTCACACTATAGAACAGCAAGATGGTAGTGACCAGACTATAGAACAGCAAGATGGTACTTAGTATTCAGAATATAAAACAGCAAAATGATAATGGTCATCCAAAGAACAGCAAGATGGTAATGACCAGACTATAGAACAGACAGGTGATAGTATTGAGAATACAGAACAGCAAAATGATCATGGTCACACTATAGAACAGCAAGATGGTAATGACCAGACTATAGAACGGACAGGTGATAGTATTCAGAATACAGAACAACAAAATGATCATGGTCACACTATAGAACAGCAAGGTGGTAATGACCAGACTATAGAACAGACAGGTGATAGTATTCAGAATACAGAACAGCAACATGATCATGGTCACACTATAGAACAGGAAGATGGTAGTGACCAGACTATAGAACAGCAAGATGGTAGTGACCAGACTATAGAACAGACAGGTGATAGTATTCAGAAAACAGAACAGCAACATGATCATGGTCACACTATAGAACAGCAAGATGGTAGTGACCAGACTATAGAACAGACAGGTGAAAGTATTCAGAATACAGAACAACAAAATGATCATGGTCACACTATAGAACAGCAAGATGGTAATGACCAGACTTTAGAACAGACAGGTGATAGTATTCAGAATACAGAACAGCAACATGATCATGGTCACACTATAGAACAGCAAGATGGTAGTGACCAGACTATAGAACAGCAAGATGGTAGTGACCAGACTATAGAACAGACAGGTGATAGTATTCAGAATACAGAACACCAACATGATCATGGTCACACTATAGAACAGCAAGATGGTAGTGGCCAGACTGTAGAACAGACACGTGATAGTATTCAGAATACAGAACAGCAAAATGATCATGGTCACACTATAGAACAGCAAGATGGTAATGACCAGACTATAGAACAGACAGGTAATAGTATTCACAATACAGAACAGCAACATGATCATGGTCACACTATAGAACAGCAAGATGGTAATGACCAGACTATAGAACAGACAGGTGATAGTATTCAGAATACAGAACAACAAAATGATCATGGTCACACTATAGAACAGCAAGATGGTAGTGACCAGACTATAGAACAGCAAGATGGTAGTGACCAGACTATAGAACAGACAGTGATAGTATTCAGAATACAGAACAGCAACATGATCATGGTCACACTATAGAACAGCAAGATGGTAGTGACCAGACTATAGAACCGACAGGTGAAAGTATTCAGAATACAGAACAATAAAATGATCATGGGCACACTATAGAACAGCAAGATGGTAATGACCAGACTATAGAACAGAAGGTAATAGTATTCAGAATACAGAACAGCAACATGATCATGGTCACACTATAGAACAGCAAGATGGTAATGACCAGACTATAGAACAGACAGGTAATAGTATTCAGAATACAGAAGAACAAAATGATCATGGTCACGCTATAGAACAGCAAGATGGTAATGACCAGACTATAGAACAGCCAGGTAATAGTATTCAGAATACAGAAGAACAAAATGTTCATTGTCACACTATAGAACAGCAAGATGGTAATAACCAGACTATAGAACAGACAGGTAATAGTATTCAGAATACAGAACAGCAACATGATCATGGTCACACTATAGAACAGCAAGATGGTAGTGACTAGACTATAGAACAGACAGGTAATAGTATTCAAAATACAGAAGAACAAAATGATCATGGTCACGCTATAGAACAGCAAGATGGTAATGGTCAGACTATAGAACAGACAGGTGATAGTATTCAGAATACAGAACAACAAAACGATCATGTCACACTATAGAACAGCAAGATGGTAATGACCAGACTATAGAACGGACAGGTAATAGTATTCAGAATACAGAACAGCAACATGATCATGGTCACACTATAGAACAGCAAGATGGTAATGACCAGACTATAGAACAGACAGGTGATAGTATTCAGAATACAGAACAGCAACATGATCATGGTCACACTATAGAACAGCAAGATGGTAATGACCAGACTATAGAACAGACAGGTGATAGTATTCAGAATACAGAACAACAAAATGATAATGGTCACACAATAGAACAGCAAGATGGTAGTGACAAGACTATAGAACAGACAAGTGATAGTATTCAGAATACAGAACAGCAAAATGATCATGGTCACACTATAGAACAGCAAGATGGTAATGACCAGACTATAGAACAGACAGGTAATAGTATTCAGAATACAGAACAACAAAATGATCATGGTCACATTATAGAACAGCAAGATGGTAGTGACCAGACTATAGAACAGACAGGTGAAAGTATGCAGAATACAGAACAACAAAATGATCATGGTCAGACTATAGAACAGACAGGTAATAGTATTCAGAATACAGAACAGCAACATGATCATGGTCACACTATAGAACAGCAAGATGGTAGTGACCAGACTATAGAACAGACAGGTGATAGTATTCAGAATACAGAACAGCAAAATGATTATGGTCACAGTATAGAACAGCAAGATGGTAGTGACCAGACTATAGAACAGCAAGATGGTATTCAGTATTCAGAAATAAAACAGCAAAATGATAATGGTCATACAAAGAACAGCAAGATCGTAATGACCAGACTATAGAACAGACAGGTGATAGTATTGAGAATACAGAACAGCAAAATGATCATGGTCACACTATAGAACAGCAAGATGGTAATGACCAGACTATAGAACGGACAGGTGATAGTATTCAGAATACAGAACAGCAAAATGATTATGGTCACACTATAGAACAGCAAGATGGTAGTGACCAGACTATAGAACAGCAAGATGGTACTTAGTATTCAGAATACAAAACAGCAAAATGATAATGGTCATCCAAAGAACAGCAAGATGGTAATGACCAGACTATAGAATAGACAGGTGATAGTATTCAGAATACAGAACAGCAAAATGATCATGGTCACACTATAGAACAGCAAGATGGTAATGACCAGACTATAGAACGGACAGGTGATAGTATTCAGAATACAGAACAACAAAATGATCATGGTCACACTATAGAACAGCAAGATGGTAATGACCAGACTATAGAACAGACAGGTGATAGTATTCAGATTACAGAACAGCAACATGATCATGGTCACACTATAGAACAGGAAGATGGTAGTGACCAGACTATAGAACAGCAAGATGGTAGTGACCAGACTATAGAACAGACAGGTGATAGTATTCAGAAAACAGAACAGCAACATGATCATGGTCACACTATAGAACAGCAAGATGGTAGTAACCAGACTATAGAACAGACAGGTGAAAGTATTCAGAATACAGAACAACAAAATGATCATGGTCACACTATAGAACAGCAAGATGGTAATGACCAGACTTTAGAACAGACAGGTGATAGTATTCAGAATACAGAACAGCAACATGATCATGGTCACACTATAGAACAGCAAGATGGTAGTGACCAGACTATAGAACAGCAAGATGGTAGTGACCAGACTATAGAACAGACAGGTGATAGTATTCAGAATACAGAACACCAACATGATCATGGTCACACTATAGAACAGCAAGATGGTAGTGGCCAGACTGTAGAACAGACAGGTGATAGTATTCAGAATACAGAACAGCAAAATGATCATGGTCACACTATAGAACAGCAAGATGGTAATGACCAGACTATAGAACAGACAGGTAATAGTATTCAGAATACAG
The DNA here is from genome assembly GCA_021292105.1 of Anadara kagoshimensis. Classification (NCBI taxonomy): domain Eukaryota; kingdom Metazoa; phylum Mollusca; class Bivalvia; order Arcoida; family Arcidae; genus Anadara; species Anadara kagoshimensis. The sequence goes on from CM037869.1 coordinate 50,353,722, forward strand.
AACAGCAACATGATCATGGTCACACTATAGAACAGCAAGATGGTAATGACCAGACTATAGAACAGACAGGTGATAGTATTCAGAATACAGAACAACAAAATGATCATGGTCACACTATAGAACAGCAAGATGGTAGTGACCAGACTATAGAACAGCAAGATGGTAGTGACCAGACTATAGAACAGACAGGTGATAGTATTCAGAATACAGAACAGCAACATGATCATGGTCACACTATAGAACAGCAAGATGGTAGTGACCAGACTATAGAACCGACAGGTGAAAGTATTCAGAATACAGAACAATAAAATGATCATGGTCACACTATAGAACAGCAAGATGGTAATGACCAGACTATAGAACAGAAAGGTAATAGTATTCAGAATACAGAACAGCAACATGATCATGGTCACACTATAGAACAGCAAGATGGTAATGACCAGACTATAGAACAGACAGGTAATAGTATTCAGAATACAGAAGAACAAAATGATCATGGTCACGCTATAGAACAGCAAGATGGTAATGACCAGACTATAGAACAGCCAGGTAATAGTATTCAGAATACAGAATAACAAAATGATCATTGTCACACTACAGAACAGCAAGATGGTAATAACCAGACTATAGAACAGACAGGTAATAGTATTCAGAATACAGAACAGCAACATGATCATGGTCACACTATAGAACAGCAAGATGGTAGTGACCAGACTATAGAACAGACAGGTAATAGTATTCAACATACAGAAGAACAAAATGATCATGGTCACGCTATAGAACAGCAAGATGGTAATGGTCAGACTATAGAACAGACAGGTGATAGTATTCAGAATACAGAACAACAAAACGATCATGGTCACACTATAGAACAGCAAGATGGTAATGACCAGACTATAGAACGGACAGGTAATAGTATTCAGAATACAGAACAGCAACATGATCATGGTCACACTATAGAACAGCAAGATGGTAATGACCAGACTATGGAACAGACAGGTGATAGTATTCAGAATACAGAACAGCAACATGATCATGGTCACACTATAGAACAGCAAGATGGTAATGACCAGACTATAGAACAGACAGGTGATAGTATTCAGAATACAGAACAACAAAATGATAATGGTCACACAATAGAACAGCAAGATGGTAGTGACCAGGCTTTAGAACAGACAGGTTATAGTATTCAGAATACAGAACAGCAACATGATCATGGTCACGCTATAGAACAGCAAAACGGTAATGACCAGACTTTAAAACAGACAGATGATAGTATTCCAAGTACAGAACAGCAAAATGATCATGGTCACACTATAGAACAGCAAGATGATAATGACCAGACTATAGAATAGCAAGGTGATAGTGGACGGACTTTAGAATAACAAAAATGTTGTTATCAGTCAACAGAACACTATGATGATAATGTTGACGCTATAGACCAGCAAGATGAAAGTGGTCAGACTTTAGAACAGCAAGGTGAAAGTGGATGTGTATAGTAGTTGCTGAGAACTTTTTTTGTTTCTGACAGAAGGCCAGAGCTTATCTAGTATAAACATACAAGAACAAATCACGACCGGTACCTTAAACTACAAAAACGGACTTTGTCAACTACCAAATCAAGTTAAAACGCAATTTGAACAGGGAAGAAGTGAGGGTACCCTGAGACTAACTTCTGTTGAACTAAATGCACCCGCCGTGTATGACAACACGTTTGTGAAAGATACAAATCTGATATTGTAATCGTGTCCAGTGTGCAAACAAGATGTTTTTTAACTTTCTGCAACAGGATACACAGCTGCTATTCGTTTATATATAGGCAAACAACATTAACCTGATTTCTCGAGGTTTTATAAGGAATATCCATATATGATGAAAAAATCGAGTTTTAATGTCTGTATCAGGATACACAGCTGTTATTCGTTTATATACAGGCAAACAACATTGACCTGATTTCTCGAGGTTTTATAAGGAATATCCATATATGATGAAAAAAATCGAGTTTTAATGTCTGCATCAGGATACACAGCTGTAATTCGTTTATATATATAGGCAAACATCATTGACTTGACTGCTCCAGGTTTGATAAGGAATATTCGTATGTTATGAAAACAATGGAGTTTTAATTTCTGCATTAGGATACACAGCTTCTATTCGTTTATATATAGGCAAACAACATTGACCTGGCGTCTCAAGGTTTCATAAGGCATAACCATGTGTGATGAAAACAATGGAGTTTTTATTTCTTTATCAGGATACACAGCTGCTGTTTGCTGTTATATAGGCAAACATCATTGAGCTGACTGATCGAGGTTTAATAAGGAATATCCATATATGATGAAAAAATCGAGTTTTTTAATGTCTGTATCAGGATACACAGCTGTTATTCGTTTATATATAGGCAAACAACATTGACCTGGCTGCTCGAGGTTTCATAAGGAATATCCATATGTGATGAAAAAAATCGAGTTTTAATGTCTGCATCAGGATACACAGCTGTAATTCGTTATTATAAAGGCAAACAACAATTATCTGTCAACTTGACCTTTATATGTCAATATGTGACATGGTAACAGGATTGGCAGTTAATACATAAACAATGAATGTTTTCCGTTATCCATACGAAATAAACAACTGTAGACTATATGCACAAATTTGCTTGCAGAATAGATATTGAAACTAAATGTAAAACAGACAGGTCGTTGTTGTTCGCCAATACATTAACCAACTTTAAACCATAACATAACGATTGTTATTAGATGCGTGTAATATTTATGTATGTGGTATAATTGTAACATTTATTGATGACTGACGCAATAGTTGTCTTACAATCCGTCCAACATGGTGAATTTATAAACTGTTAATTCTGTCCCGTCTCTTTTTGTTTTGTTTATAAATTAAACTGTTTATATTTCAGCTTATAAACACGTGTCCCAAAGCAAATGATTCTGTATCCTCTTGGTTATTTTTTTATTAAAGTCAACATACTTCAACCAACCAATTATATTGACAACGGAAAACAAATTAAATACACAAAGATTGTTTGTTATAGTGGTTTATAAAAAAACAAACATACCAACCCATGTCCAATCCAAAATCAAAGCAAAATCTTTGGAACTGACAAACAGGGAAATGAGGCTGAGTGCACCGGAAAAGTAAGCATCTCCTTTTTTAGCTAGCTCAACCCGTCGCGTTTGCAAATAAAATTAAGAAAAAAGGTTGAGTGAGAAGAGTAATGGTGTTTAACGTCCCAGTCAAGAATATTTCATTTACATCGAGACGTCGCCAGCTATTGGCGAAGGTGCAGAAATTTTGCCTGTGCGTTGCGCTGATGGCATTATACAGCAGGGTTCTTTAGCGTGCCAAGCCCACTGTGACACGGGGCCTCGTTTATTCTAAGTTCCCATCCGAAAAAACCGTGACTATCATTTCGTAATGCCGAGTGCTTGGCGAAAGAACAGTCACTACCCACTCTCAAGTCTTGGATCAGACCCGGCCAGGGATCGAACCCACGACCTCGCACTTACGGAGCCAAAACTCTACCAACTGAGCTACCACAGAGAATAAAATGATATGGACCTATTTGACGTTAAATACATCTAGGATTATTTTTGATACAGAGGCATCTTATTTATCAACAATATTATGATGCAGGACATTGATAAGTAAAAACAAACATATTAATCCTTGTTCGAATCACAATCCAAAAGCAACGTAAAAACTTTGGAACTGAGAAGGTAGGTTAGACACGTGAACTTCCACCAAGGAACTGAGGCCGGGTGCTCCGGAAGGATAGGGTTTCAATATCCATCCATTGTAACGTTATGTTGAACTAACAAAAGTTACAATGTTTTATCAATCAGCGTATCACAAGAGTAACATTTATCTATTTTATCTATTTAAATTACATCTGTTACCAGTTGAGTTGTTTCCTCACAATAAGGTATAGGCCCAAAAAACGATTTCTGTTATCAATTTATTTAATAAACTAAAGGGCAGCTCAGTATATATTAAAACAGAAAACGTTTACCCTCCGGAGCATACGGACTCGCTTTTCTGGTGGAACTTAATTTACCAGTTAAAATAAAGGACAGCTTAGCATGCATTGAAACAGAAGACGTTTACACTCCGGAACACCCGGACTCGCTTTTCTGGTGGAACTTAATTTACCAGTTAAAATAAAGGATAGCTCAGCATGCAGTGAAACAGAAGACGTTTACCCTCCGAAGCACCCGGACTCGCTTCTCTGGTGGAACTTAATTTACCAGTTAAAATAAAGGACAGCTCAGCATGTATTGAAACAGAAGACGCTTACCCATCCGAAGCATCGGACTCGTATCTCTGATGGAACTTAATTTACCAGTTAAAATAAAGGACAGATCAGCATGTATTGGAAAAGAAAATATTTACCCTCCGGAGCATCCAGACTCGCTTCTCTGGTGGAACGTTATTTACCAGTTAAAATAAAGGACAGCTCAGCATGTATTGAAACAGAAGACGCTTACCCATCCGAAGCATCGGACTCGTATCTCTGATGGAACTTAATTTACCTGTTAAAATAAAGGACAGCTCAGCATGTTTTGAAACAGAAGACGTTTACCCTCCGAAGCATCCAGACTCGCTTCTCTGGTGGAACGTTATTTACCAGTTAAAATAAAGGACAGCTCAGCATGTATTGAAACAGAAGACGCTTACCCTTCCGAAGCACCCGGGCTCGTTTCTCTGGTGGAACTTAAGTTACCAGTTAAAATAAAGGACAGATCAGCATGCATTGAAACAGAAGACGTTTACCCTCCGGAGCACCCGGACTCGCTTCTCTGGTGGAACTTAATTTACCAGTTAAGATAAAAAACAGCTTAGCAGGTATTTAAACAGAAGATGTTTACCCTCCGAAGCACCTGGACTCATCACTTCTCTGGTGGAACTTAATTTACCAGTTAAAATAAAGGACAGCTTAGCAGGTATTTAAACAGAAGATGTTTACCCTCCGAAGCACCTGGACTCATCACTTCTCTGGTGGAACTTAATTTACCAGTTAAAATAAAGGACAGCTCAGCATGTATTGAAACAGAAAACGTTTACCCTCCGGAACACCCGGACTCACTTTTCTATTGGACCTTAATTTGCCAGTTGCCATTTTTTTAATTGATTGGGAAATGGACCGATGTAATTTTGTTCATTGCACTTGCAAGTCTATCTTAATCGCCGAGTCACAAAATAACATATAATCTAAATTGTGTCAATTATATCTGTTACAGCAGGTTTTTTTTCCAAACATAATTCAAACGTCCAGAAACTAGATCAGTTATCAATTAATATAACAAGAGGCAGCTCAGTATGTACTGATTGTCTTTGATTTCTGTTCCATCAATTGAATTAAGCTAAAACAAATTGATCTTGAAAGATTTCATGCTACGAACGAAATTACTTTTTAATGGGTAACCAATTTATATCCATAATGGTATATTTCGCCATTCAGATATACTGATGCGTTTAATCATATACAAATGTGTCTACCGGTGACTACTGTATTTCTATAAATAGATGGCACATGGTTTTTATTCTTTATTTCGTTTAATTGAAAATGTTTAAATTAAACTATCAAATAAAATGCATTTAAAATGCACTGACCTAACCAAATTATATTTTTTATTAAAAACAGTATTGTTTAGTTTTTCTGTATATAGAGAAATTTGGCAAAAATTGTGGAAATTTGATCAAGTTTATACACCAATTGGGCCTCATTCAAAGTTACATCAGGGCATTTAGGGTCAGGTAGGTCATTGTTGCTCGGGTTTTTCCAGGTGTGATCATCATGAATATTCAAATTATGGCATAATGTTTATAATTGTTTTAAGTAACAAGGTACAGAAGGGATAATTTTGACATAGTCATATTTGTTGTTTTGTTAAAAAGTTAAAAAATTGCTCTATGTACAGAATTAAGTTAACTTTTTCATGAATGAAAAATAATTTTACCTATTAGGTTAGTATATTTTGTATTCATTTTTGCAATTTTTTTGTGAGTTTGTTGAAAAATACGACTTTATTCTTGTATTTTCCGTGTGCACTGAATTTGTGGAAATACGGTAGTATTTTATGTATAACAATAAACTATAAACCATATATATTAACTGATGCAAAATGAAAACATTTTCAGTCAGGATTTTTTTTTTCTGCCAAGTTTCAACACCGTTCCTTAACTAAGATTGCCTTAAAAATTTCAACAAAATATAATGTAATCAGCTTAAAATGATCTTCATTAATCGCATTAACACTCTCAAAATTAATATTAAGATTTTAATTTTGCCAGATTTTAATTTAAAAAATTCGGAGTAAAGAAATGACTGTAGATGATAAACCGATGTCTGACCGTCATTTTTTTTAATGTTCGTGTCTCAGCTTAAGTAAATTTAATCAATATTCGTCGGAGTTTTGAGCAGTGGAGTTGTAATAAAAAACAAACATACTTATCCATTTCCGAATCACAATCCAGAAGCAAAGTAAAAACTTTGGAACTGACAAGTTAGGTTAGACACGTGAACTTCCACCAGGGAAGTGAGGCCGGGTGCTCCGGAAGGGTAAGCACCTCCTGTTTAGCTTGCTACAACCGTCACGTGTGTTCAAAATTGTGTGAAAGGAACATGGAACTATGAGACGTCAAATATATCCAAGGCAATCCTGGACACAGAGACATCAAACTTATCAACAATACTGTGATGACGGCCATAAAACTTTTTGAGGGCCTTGATAAGCCTAGGCTTGCAATATCCCTGAGTCAACAATTTATTTGCAAGCAGCCTACTTCGTTGTACAAAGTCTCCGTAGTGGGAACAAGCTCTACCATAGCGTATTAATTGGGAAACAAATACACCATAAGCAGGAGAAGCAGGTATATTGCTGCATAAAAAAGGAAAGTTGACAATAGAAAAATTGAAGTCATCACGTTTGTCATAAAGTTTCAAATGTAGCCTTTCTTGTGCGTCATAATTCAGGTATAAGTCTAAATATGAAGCAGAACTTGAGGAATCAGTCGTGTCTTTTATTTCAAGCTCACTAGGATAGATGACATTTACATAGTCTCCAAATTTAGGATTGTTAAGAGACAGAACGTCATCTATGTATCTGTATGTTGAGTTGAATGATTTGGCGACAGATTTCTCTCCAGATTTAACAAGGTTCTGCATAAATTCTGCTTCATAAGAATAAAGAAACAAATCAGCAAGCAATGGTGCACAGTTTGTACCCATTGGTATACCGATTGTTTGCTGAAATACTATATTACCAAACACAACAAATATGTTATCTATCAAAAACTCCAACATTTTGTTGATGGTATCTTCAGTATATTTTTGTTTGGAATCCGTATGATGCTTGACAAAATAACCAGAATCCCTGTTCAGCACCAGATATTTGTATCTTGGCTTACCGTTTTTGTAGAAGAAAGACAAGTGAATAATTTCTTTAAGACGGTCTTTCAATTTAGAATGAGGGATTGTGGTGTATAGTGTAGAAAAATCAAATGTTTTTATACTTTTTACATGAGATAAAGTATTAGAAGCAAGATGTTCAAGTAATTCTTTAGAATTTTTTAGAATCCACATTTGGTTGATTCCAGATGTAGAATATACTTTTTCTGAATAAGACTGAAGACCCATCCCCAGTCAAGATTCTCTGATTTATACCGTGGTGGTAAGATTTGGAATGGGAGAAGAAACAAGGGGTGACCTGAGCAAACTACTTACGTTCGGAACTAACCTGAAAAAATTTCTCATATTAGGTTTGGTTTCCGACGACTGGTGATCGAGCCTAAACGATGAGAGGCGATGTGATCTGTATGCATACGCAGTCGGCTACTCGGTCACTAAGGCCTCTGCAGGAGTTTTGTTTTTGATGCTACCAATAATCAAGTCATATATAGGCAAACAACATTGACCTGTCCGCTTGACCTTTAACTTAATTATTTATTATGGACGAGTACATTTATGTACCGAGGTCACAGCATATAATGGGCAACTGTTTTCAAAGAATGGATACGTGTAATGTGTATGAATTAACTGCGAATCCTTACACTACTCATTTGTTGGATGAATCCTTCTGTATGAATATTCCTAATAAAAGGCCAAGCGGACAGATCATTGTTGTTTTACTATACAAACGCATCGGTTAGTGATGAAATCTAAATCTTTTTAAACGGTTTTTTTGTGCTAGATTCTATGTACTTGATGTTTCCTGTTTTCCGGGATTTGCCATTTGTCGCGCTAAAATAAAGATTAAACAGTCATCAAAAATTTTTATGGCCGTCATCACAGTATTGTTGACAAGTTTGATGTCTCTGTGTCTTGTACTGTACTTGACATTTGTCATTATAATCGGTGTATCGGAGCACAGGGCGAAGATAACATGACATTATTGCCGTTTAACTAGAGAATTTTTTTGTCTTGTATATTTTTAAGACTTCTTCTGTCGTTCAATACTCGGCGAACTTAGCCACTATTATCCGAACTGTATTACTTTGGAACAGACTAATACGATGAATCCTATCGAAGTGAACATTATCCACTTCTACCTTTTATGTATTTCGGCTAAAAGATTTTCTCCTTTTTGTAACAGGAAAGAGAAAAATGCAGGGTCGGGCCGGGGATCGAACCCGGGACCTCCCGCACTATAGGCGAGTGCTCTACAATTGACCTACCCAGACCGCTATATTCCTCTCTTCCTTTTTCATTTCAACTCCCTTGAATCGAAATCAACAGGTTCCACCCTGGGACCAACCTGGTGGTCGGCCACTTCCCAGGGTCGGACGAGCCCCCAAATGTAACAGGAAAGAGACAAAATGAAGGGTCGGACCGGGGATAGAACCTGGGACCTCCAGCACTATAGGCGAGTGCTATACCACTGAGCTACCCAGACCGCTACAATATGTTATAGTCCGGTCACATAAAGCATGTTTTGAATGGGTGGTATGATTCAAACTTAGATATCTTACTTAAGGTCATTTAAGTAGGAAAATTCAAGTGAAAACCATTTGGTTGAAAAACGCGAAAGAGAGGTACACAATTATGAAATTACCTACACAAGTGTGAAAATTTATAAATGAAAATAAAGCAGGAGTGATAATTTAAGATTTTTTAAAATATTTATTGCATTTCTTTATGGAAATTGCAAAAATACACGTGTTAGGGAAAAACAGTTTTGACCTTGTATAACAAATTAATTTAAAAAATGAAAAGATATTAACATAGTCAACGCAATAGAGCAGTTATAACGGGCCAGAGTTTGTTAAAGAAATACGTGGTTTTTGACAAATCGACAACCTCAAAAGTAAATTGCTAGATACACCCCTCATGTGTGGAATAAAAATTGAAAACAGCATGGAATTATTCGACAACAAATATATTCCGTATAATTTTGGATATAGCGATGCAATACTGATCAAATATTATATCGTTAACAAAACTTTTAGGATCTTCTTAATAAGCCTAGGCTATCAATAACCCTGAGTCAACATTACATTTCTTATCAGGTTACTCCATTGTGTAAAAAAAGATTCGAAGCATAAATGCAAATATTATCCATATTGCTACGTTGATAAAATACAAGAAACATTAGACGTATTTTAAGAATAAAAGCAATTATTACATTATGATATGATTTCACTCTGAGACCTTTGTTTTGATTGGTTAAACTACTTGCACGCGCAAAGCCGTTTTTCATCATATTGCACTCTGGAACATGATAAAACACCATATTGCACTAAGCCAATCAAATCCATCGTTTGAAACTTTAATTGAACGCAAAAAGAATGAATTGCACCATTTAATGACGTCACAGACACTAGTACGTCATTAGTTGCCGCGATGCTGCTCTGGTACCGTGATGGCGGTCAGTGTAGGAGGCGAGGTATTTATTAGTTAAATATAACACCTGTCTTCTCATTTTAACATAGTTTACATGTAATAAAACAATTATAGCATTTCAGTGAGTGCGATATGATGTTTTATCGGCAAAGAAAAGTAATATTGACCTCGGCCTACGGCCTCGGCCAATATTGCTTTGCTTTGCCGATAAAACATCATATCGCACTCACTGAAATGCTATAATTGTATAATATTATTCAACATATAAACGAATTGTTTGATGTTATTGATTCGGCACAACAAGGGTTATTAAACCAAATTATACTTTACAAATTTATAACCGATTTGACTTAAATCAGTTTTTAGTAATTAGTAATGGAAATCGAGTAATTACTTTGGCTAACCCAGGTCATGTTAGATGACACATTTCAATAGATTTAGGTTAGGTGCAACAATGTGTATGCTATGTATTTTTCAATACATCTCGATTATCTCTTGGCATGTTTGACAATTTGAGGAATACTCTGAAAAAAAACCACCGACCTTCTGCAAGCGAACCTATCAAAGTCCCTGTATATTATTCAAATCGGCGAAAGTCGCGGGGGTCAAACCACTCGGCTAACGCGGCTGTCCTTAACTTACATTAAATTATCAAGATAATAGATTTGCCGTTCAAAATGACATGGTAATTGTGCTGTATTTTAGAATTTATTCACTTGTTTTACATTAGAAATCTTTTAAAAAAGAAGCAAATATTATTGAATATAAACGAATTGTTTGATGTTATTAAGTCGGCACAACAAGGGTTTTTAAACCAAATTACATTTTACAAATTTATAACCGATTTGACTAGAACCGGTATTTAGTAATTAGTGATGGAAATGGAGTAATTAATTCACGTAATCCAAGTCAAGTTAGATGAAACAATACAATAAATTTAGGTCATTGACGATGTGTATCATTTGTATTTGTGTATTTTAATGTATTTGTTTATTTTATGTCGATAATCATGTTTGACAATTCCGTGCTGCTAAATTGATATTTGAATTATTTAACAGATCCCAAAAGGCAAACTTAATGACTCGATCGAGATTGTTCATATATTATTGAATTTTCATTTCATTTAACAGTGACATTTAATCAATACAAACCACTGTGTCATCAAATGAAAGTATCACGCTTAATAATCAGACTCCCCTCACTGAACTATTACAAGCAATGCAAGGCATCATTGTCGAAAACAAAATTAAACATTTTTAAAATGCAATCGATAATAGAAATACAGTGAACTATCGATGGTTAGCAGGTTTGAGTTGAGTAATGGTGTATAATGTCCCAGTCAAGAATATTGCAGTTATATCGAGGCATCGCCAGCTGTAGGAGAAGGTGCAGAAAATATGCCTTTGCGTTGCGCTGATCGCATTATACAGCTGAGTTCTTACCGTGCCAAGCCATAACACGGAACCTTGTTTATTTTAAGTTCCCATCCCAAAGAACCGTGACTTTCATTTCATTTCATAATACCGAGTGCTTGGCAAAAGTACAGTCACTAACCACTTTCAAGTCTTGGGTCTGAACCGGTCGGGGTGCGAACCCACCAACTCCTACTTACGGAGCGAGCACTCCACCAACTGAGCTACCGCAGTGGTCAGTAGCTTAAAAAGAACATTCTGCGTAATTTATAACAGATTAATATTTCAATTTTGATAATAACTTCCTTATGGAAGTTCAATGATAAGTATCGATGTTACTTACGTCATTTTGAGGAGAGAGGAGTGGTTACTGATAACATGCCATGAATTGTGGAGGAAACCACCGAAGTGTTCGGAGAAAATAACCGAACTTCTGCCATGCTAAGTCTCGGCGAAGCTACTCAAGGAAAGTCCGGCTGGCTTAACGGAGGAGCCTCGTCTGGCAGACAACACTAAGTATCGCTTAAATTCTCCGATGGAAGGCAAGACAGGCTTAACAGAGAAGCCTCGGCTGGCTAGCCATGCTACGTCTCGGTGAAGTTACTTGGGGAAAGGCAGGGTGGCAGATCTGGTTCGAGATGATTCAAACTTGAGACGAGAGGCGCTGTGATCAGTAGGCGCGAGCATCCAACCCTACACAACCAACCCACTACCCCCTAAACTTACAGTTAATTATCAAGACAACAGATTATAACAGTTTAACATTAATGTTTCAATTTTGATAATAACTTCCTTATCAATGGTATCTTTGATCAATGATAAATATCGATTATTGATGGTTTTACATCGTTTATTATTATTGATTAAATTCTGAAAATTGCATGGGCGATAACGGTATTATAAATTGAATTTGATTTCCATTAAACAACAAAAATGATATATAAAAAGTCTACCTTCTTCATTCTAAATTAGATCAGGCAGCAAGTTATGAAGTTGTCTTTGCTTATTGAATCAAATCATAAAATTTGCGTCAAATTGAATTTGTGTAATTTGAAATTGGAGCGGAATAATGGAATTCTTAGTAATACAAACAAAACGATAACGGTTCATAGATGGCTGACTAAACCGTCGGGAAGCTCGGTCGTAGCATTAAAATCTGTTTAGTATGATTTTAACTTAAAGGGATAAGTGGCTCTATGATCCGTAAGTCCGTACTCCAGACCACATGGCTACCATGGTTAAGAAGCTTAATACGCAAGTCCGTACGCCAGACCACATGACTACCATGATTTAGAAGCTTGATACGCAAGTCCGTACGCCAGACGACATGGCTACCATGATTTAGAAGCTTGATACGTACGTCCGTACGCCAGACCACATGACTACCATGATTTGGAAGCTTAATACGCAAGTCTGTACGCCAGACGACATGACTACCATGATTTAGAAGCTTGATACGTAAGTTTGTAAGCCAGACCACATGACTACCATGATTTGGAAGCTTAATACGCAAGTCTGTACGCCAGACGACATGGCTACCATGATTTAGAAGCTAAGTTTGGAAAGTCCGTACGCCAGACCACCATGATTTAGAAGCTTAATACGCCAGTCCTTACGCCAGACCACATGACTACCATGATTTAGAAGCTTAATACGTAAGTGCACACGCCAAACCACATGGCTACCATGATTTAGAAGCTTAATACGCAAGTCCTTACGCCAGACCACATGACTACCATGATTTAGAAGCTTAATACGCAAGTCCTTACGCCAGACCACATGACTACCATGATTTAGAAGCTTGATACGTACGTCCGTACGCCAAACCACATGGCTACCATAATTTAGAAGCTAAGTTTGGAAAGTCCGTACGCCAGACCACCATGATTTAGAAGCTTAATACGCCAGTCCTTACGCCAGACCACATGACTACCATGATTTAGAAGCTTAATACGCAAGTCCTTACGCCAGACCACATGACTACCATGATTTAGAAGCTTAATACGTAAGTGCACACGCCAGACCACATGGCTACCATGATTGAGAAGCTTAATACGCAAGTCTGTACGCCAGACCACATGGCTACCATGATTTAGAAGCTAAGACTGGAAACCTTAGTTCAATGCAAGAGACATAGTCATATTATATTTTTAGTTAGTTCCTTTGGCGGATCAGCAGGAACAATTTATTAATCATCTCTGTTACTATTGGACTACACCAGAGGATTGCCAAAAAATAAGAAAAATATTCTGGTACGTACGTATGTAAAAAGGTAAATTAAAAAGACAACATTCAAACGTTTCCATACCAGATACTCTTCAACAATTAAATTTTATTGTTTGTTAACAAACATAGGTACAAGTTTTAACACAACAATAATTATTGTAATATATAAAAATAAATATTTTTTTCGCAAACCAATAAAATCACAAAAAGGTTTGAAACCTTTTTGATCATTCGTCATTTTTGTAATTCATTCGTCAATTTTACTCGCTGCTGAGGTATAGATGGTGTCAAAGTCATCACGTATCTTTGTATATTCCTGTAATGAGCAATGTTCAGAACACACACGTTCACCTAAACTAACTCTAGGACCTTCAAGGCGATTATAAAACGGATTAACTTTACAGAATATTTTCACAAAGCCATTCCGGAATCGTTGTCCACAACACAGATAAACTAAACTGTTTATTGAGTAGTTAAGATATGATAACGTCACAAATATCTGCTGTAAAGTTCGTTCTGTCGGGGTTGAAAGAGTTTTTGTACCGAACAATTTCTCTAAAATAACTTTAAGGCGAATCACATGATTTGGTGTGTGAAGTAAAATAAATGTTACAGATACGGATGTCAATAGCCTAGTAACTGTCTCATGGGGAGATAACCTCTTACGTTTTTTGTATGACCTCCTTTGGTTTTCATTTTGACTTTTAAGTCTTTCAGATCTTTTTGTTGCTTCAAGAGAGTCAAAAATTATTAAAGTAAATAAGACAAATATAATTAATGTTGGTATAACAAGGGTCAAAAACGTATCCGTTATAATAAATATCATTTCCAGATCAACAAATTGTGATAGTGTTAAACACATTTCTTGTCCAAATATATTTTGAACTCGTATACCCCATAATGGAAAATTGTAAAACACAAGAGACAGAACACAACCTGTTGTTATAACGATTTTCGCGACTTTTGTATTACACAACATTTGAACTTTCATTGCATGACAGATACGTATGTAATTCTCACAAGTTATAACTAATACAAACCAAACAGACTGAAAACTACATATACTTGATAAAAATAACAAAATTTGACAAACACCGTCTTTGTTGAACACACTTACTTGCACAAAATCCAACCATACGAAAAACAATGATATTAAAAATCCAGTGTCCGTCACTGAACGAGCTGCCAGGTACATGTTACATGACGAATTTCTCATCGATTTCCTGGAAAACACATAGAACGACAAGGAATTTCCAAAAATTCCAAACACGCAAATTAGAGGCAATGTGATTTTTCGAACACAAAATATAAAATCATAGCTGGTTCCTTTTCGTAGCAACGTCTCATAATCACTGATATTGCTATCTAACAAAGACAAATTTGTCACTTCTTCTGATCCCTGCACCATTTTATTTTGAGTGAAGTTGAAGTAATATCCCATGTTTGTATAACTGATGTTATATCCCATATTAAAAAGTTAAATACATATGTCGAACAAATTCATACTGGTTTATCACTAAGCCATCATCTGTAGATAATAAAAAATGAATCAATAATATGCACATATATATATCGTATAAATACTGTTGTTGCAATGTAATGTTCGCAGACACCTGAATATATATTGCATGATTTCTCATTCTATTACATTAATTGATTTATTTGAAGGCAGATTGATCTAGAAACCTATGATCATAACCGCGATATTTAATTTGTTTTGCTACAAATAAAATAATAATTACCTATATTTTAATTCATACACAAAAAGGATACTTCAATGATGGTAGTTTGTTTGCCCATTGAATAGAACAATGTTTTATTTTATTCAGAAAGCCTGTCCCACTCTATAGCTACAGGGACTTTGTACAACAGGGTGCTTGCAAATAAATTGTTGACTCAGGGATATTGCAAGCCTAGGCTTATTAAAGCCCTCAAAACGTTTTATGGCCGTCATCACAGTATTGTTGATAAGTTTGATGTCTCTGTGTCCAGGGTTGCCCTGGATGTATTTGACGCCCCATAGTTCCATGTTTCTTTCACATAATTTTTAATACACACGTGTCTGGTGTAGCTAGCTAAACAGGAGCACCCAACCTCTTTTCCCTGTTGGAAGTTCACGTGTCTAACCTAACTTGTCAGTTCCAAAATTTTTACTTTGATTCTGGATTGTGATTCGGACATGTATTAGTATGTTTCTTTTTGGTTAAACTTCCTGCTCACTTCATAGCTAGTGGCTTGCGTATACTGGCCGCCCCTCTTGGCGGTACTCTTGTTAGTGTCTATTTTAATGCATTAGGGTTAATATTAATACTTATATATTAAAATAAAGCAACTCAACGCGTTCGATTATATTTACAGCCATCAGATAAAAACTTGTGTTTAAAACTGCTGTATAATAATAATTGTAACTTTTTACTGCTTGTACTTATATAAAAAATAAGGGACATGGAAATTGCTTTGTTTCCAATATGTCCATGTTCCAAAATGTTGTTTGTGTTTACTGACATTAATATCTAAAAATAATGATACCATTGTTTATCGATAGCCACATTTGCCTTTTTAAATATTAATGTTTGCAGACAGGTAGGTGTTTCTACCAGCTATTACATAATTAACATAAGACCATTCGCCAATTAAGTACAAATTTTGACACTGAATTACAAAGTTTACGGTAATTAAAAAAGGTTTTGTATATATTTTTTATGCAAATACAGAATCAATAAAATGAAAAATATATATTGAAAATAAAATTCACGTGTGAATAATAAATTACATGGATGCAACTGTATCATTATGTGAAATTTAAATAGTAATTTGTAATCACTTAGTTCAGAAACATTGTTAAAATTTCAAATTCCTCAAAAACTAAGGTATACTCTCTCATGAAAGTATTTCCTTAGCTAACTTGGCCAAATATATTTAGGTCCTTTTTTGGTATTTTTTCATTTCATAATTTTGACCCAAGCGCAACTGTTGAGGAATTGTATTCCGAAACGGCCGTCTAGTGCTGTAAAATTAAAACTGGTAAAACATGTAATTACATATTATACCAGTTTTAAATTTACATCACTAGACAGCCGTTTCGGAATACAATTCCTCATCAGTAGTGCTTTGACCATAATTATGAAACCAAACTTATTTTGAAGATGTTGAAAAGCTACCCAAAAGGACCAAAATCTATTTTACCAAATTAAGCTAAGGAAATACTTTGCATGAAGGAGTATACCTTAGTTTTTGATAAATTTGAATTTGTAACTTGCAGGAAATTTAGACAATTATAGTATATTTCTGACAATAATACGAATTATTGCCTACTGAGTTTGTGATATCCTCGGGGCACCAGCCACCAGCAGAGATATCGGCTCAGGGGTTTATATTACATATTATACCAGTTTTAATTTTACAGCACTAGACGGCCGTTTCAGAATACAATTCCTCATCAGTAGTGCTTTGACCAAAATTATGAAACCAAAATTATTTTGAAGTTGTTGAAAAGCTATACTTACCCCGTACTGTTATGAATAGTAAATCATAGTAAAATCATAATACAACACCATTCATTCTATCCATTTGTGTCACGTTTAGAAAATTGAATGAAATAACAATGTATTGGCTCTTATAGCTGTATGAAATCAATATTTAACTGACATAAATTACAAAACAAACCACTCCTGGTTGAACTGTCACATGTGTGGATATCAAATGAGATAAAATATACGATACAATTGACAAAAAATTTACAGTACCGACCTGTCAAAAGTTAAGCACTCAGCTACAATACAATTGACAAAAAATGTCAGTACAGTTAGCACTCCGCTACGATAAAATTGACAATAAATGACAGTACAGACCTGTCGAAAGTTAAGCACGCTGTTACGATACAATTGACAAGAAATCACAGTACCGACCTGTCGAAAGTTAAGCACTCCGCTACGAAACAATTGACAAAAAATTACAATACAGACCTGTCGAAAGTTAAGCACTCCGCTACGATACACTTGACAACATTTTACAGTACAGACCTGTCGAGAAATAAGCACTCCGCTACGATACAATTGACAAGAAATTACAGTACAGACCTGTCGAAAGTTAAGCACTCCGCTACGATACAATTGACAACATTTTACAGTACAGACCTGTCGAGAAATAAGCACTCCGCTACGATACAATTGACAAGAAATTACAGTACCGACCTGTCGAAAGTTAAGCACTCCGCTACGAAACAATTGACAAAACACATACAGTACCGACCTGCCGAAAATTAAGCACTCCACTACGATACAATTGACAAAAAAATTACAGTATCGATTTGTCGAAACTTATGCTCGCTAACGAGGAAATTAAACTCTAATGTAAGATTGGGTAAGTCTAAAAATAAGCAATCCTCGAAGAATAAAGTCAATATCATGTGGACTAGATAGTTATGGGCATGGCCAAATGGTACTGTCACTAGGTTTCGAAGTCTCAAGGTTCGAACCTCACTCGGGACTTGAAAATCCTCTGTGCGGGTTTTCATCTCCTGTCCATTACCAAAGCGATAAAAGCTCGATTCTAGAATAGTCTTTCGAATGAGACTCCAAACTGAGGTCCCGTGTCTCGGTGCACACTAAAACACCTCTGTAGAGCTCAAAAGAGTAGGCCAACTGTGGTCCCGACAGAGGCCGCTTGCAACCACAAGCGATTGAAACAGACTAAACAAAGTAAGATAGGGGTAGCTACAGACTGAAAGCATACAGATACATATAGCTAAGGGGGGGGGGTGTCGCGGTAAGCTGTCGATTCGACACTAACTTAATAACTTTAGTGTTAAACTTTCGGCGAGTCTGTACCGTATAAAAGTATTAGTTGAACATTTGATATGTTTTTGTTTAACAATTCATTGTTTGGTATATAAAAATTATTTTATTGATTTACAAACAGATGTTTGCTGTCTTGTCATCATATGGTATTTCTGTTGTTCCGTAACGATACAATAAAGTGTGCATGAAATAAATGTTTAATACAACGGAAGACATTTACAGTTGATTGGTATGCGATTGGCAACAGCTTACTGCAATAAAGCAAGTTAAAACTCGAGTTGTTTACAGAAAGTCAAACATGACAAGATAGAACAAACGTTGGGGGCCCATTGATGACAACAGCCCTGATTTCTATGATTATAACATAAAATTAGCGTTTCATATTGTTTTGTTTGTCAATTCACCCTTTTGTTTATTTATTATTCATTGATCTTTTAACAGATGTTGACTGTCCGGTCAATTTATGACTGGTGCTTTGTAATGATACAAGGAAATGTACATAAAATAAATGTTATATTTAAAGGAAGAAGATTATGCAATCTAACCACATTCATTTGGAAACAGCTTACTTATATTACATCACGTCAAAATATGAGTCGCAGATGTAGCTAGCCAAAGTGAGTGAGTAATGGTGTTTAAACATCCCATTCAAGAATTTTTCACTTATATCGAGACGTCGTCAGCTATAAGCGAAGGTGCAGAAATATTGCCTGTATGTTACGCTGATGGCATTATACAGCAGGGTTCTTTAGCGTGCCAAGCCAACCATGACACGGTAGGCTCGTTTATTTTAAGTTCCAATCCGAAAGAACCGTGACTTTCTTTTCGTAATGCCGAGTGCTTGGTGAAAGAACAGTAATTACCCACGTTCAAATCTTGGGTCAGACCCGGTCGGGGTTCGAACCAACGACCTCCCACTTACGGATCGAGGACTCTACCAACTGAGCTACCGCAGTGGTATTGCAGCTAGCTAAAAAGGAGGTGTTTACCCTTCTGCAACATCTGACCTTATTTTCTAGTGGACATTCATCAATTTCAAAGTTTTTATTTTTCAATTTTGGTTGAAACTTGAGACGGTTTGTTTGTTTTTTAAAATAGATATAATTAAGTAAGGATACAACTGGTGCCTATGGTTTAAAGCATACCGGATCGATGTTTGACGGAAAAGTATAAACATTGTATTTGATATGTTTTTATTTGTCAATGCATCCTATTGTATATTTAATAATATAATTGACTCACAAACAGATGGTGGCTCTTCGGTAAAGTTAAAGTTATTTCTGATGTTGTGTTACAATATAGCAAGTCTTAAAATAAAATTATTGCTTAAAATAGAAGGAAGACAATTATACAGCTGAACTACATGCACTTGGCAGGGTCCATTTAACTTTAAATAAACAGTAGCCCACAGGGCTAGTAGTTTGAAATAACTAGTCCTGCTTAAAGTTGAGTGGTCCAGGTGGCCCCTAAAAAACTTTTTCAAATGGAGCAAAATCCTGCAATCTGGAGAAATTTTGAATATTAAATTGATGAGGTCTAGAAAGCTTAAGGCTTGTATCAAGTATACAATCAAAAACAAACATACTAATCCATGTCCGAATCACAATCCAGAAACAAAGAAAACACTCACTTTGGAACTGACAAGTTAGGTTAGACACGTGAACTTCCACCAGGGAAGTGAGGCTGGATGCTCCGGAAGGGTAAACACCCCCTGTTTAGCTAGCTACACCCACCATGTGTGTAATCAAAATTGTGTGAAAGGAACATGGAACTATGAGGCGTCAAATATATCCATGGCAACCCTGGACACAGAGACGTCAAACTTATCAACAATACTGTGATGACGGCCATAAAACTTTTTGAGTTAAACTACTAGTG
Source organism: Anadara kagoshimensis (assembly GCA_021292105.1). NCBI lineage: Eukaryota > Metazoa > Mollusca > Bivalvia > Arcoida > Arcidae > Anadara > Anadara kagoshimensis. Next base: position 50,373,896 of record CM037869.1, read on the forward strand.
CATCAGTCTACTGGTTATACAATATTTACTAGCCATCACCAATTGTTTCTAGCCTGGTGCTAGAGTTATTGCCAACTTCTGCTTGACAACAGCTAACTTAAAAACACATCTAAATCCGATTTCATTACATAAACAAACAAGGCAGAACAAACTCGGGCACATTGATTATAACATCACCGATTTTAAAACTAGCGTTTCGTATGTTTTTGTCTGTCAATTCATCATTATTATAATTATTGATCTTTTAACAGATGTCGATTGTCTGGTCAAGTTATGTCTGGCGTTTTGTAATAATAAAGCGCACATGAATTTAATGAAGAAATTTACATAACTTAACCACATGTTCTAGAAATAACAGCTAATAAAAAGACAATATACGAGAGAATTATAAAAATTCTCCGACAATATTAGAAAGAACAAACTTCACACGTCGCTGGTGTAGCTAGCTAAACAAGAGGTGCTTTTCGTTCCAGAGCAACCGGCCTCACTTTCCTGGTGGAAGGTCACGTGTTTAATCTGACTTGTTAGTTCCAAAGTTTTTACTTTGCTATTGGATTGTGATTCGGACATGGGTTAGTAAATTTGTTTTTGGTTCTTAGAGCCATTGATTAAAACATTACCAGATTTTATTTAAATCAATTCCCCTATAGTATGGGAAAAATCTTCCCACATTCAAATTGAAAAATAAACGTTATCGTTCCAAATTAATCATTGGAAAAGCTTAAATTTTATTTTAATGTAAAATATTACCTAACCATTTAGTAGAGAGTACATTACTTCGTGGTTTTGATAAAGTTTTATATTAATTTAAGCATGAATTCACTGTATCCAAAAGTATTTCCTCGTTATATTTGACTTCCTATTGTTCCTTGCGTTTTTGTAGCTAGTTAGTTTACCTTTCTGGAGCACCTGATCCACTCACTGGAAAACAGTCACGTGTTAACTAAAGTTGTCACTTTTAATGTTTTACTTTACTTAGGGATGGATAGTGATTAAAATATATTTTGGTCCTTCGGGTAGCTTTTCAATATCTTCAAAATAATTTTGGTTTCATAATTTTGGTCCAAGCACTACTGATTAGGAATTGTATTCCGAAACGGCCGTCTAGTGCTGTATATATAATATTGGTATAACATGTAATTGAAAGCGGATTGGTGTGTTTGTTTTTTTTTTTTTTTTTTTTTTTTTTTTGCTCTCTGACAAGGCACATGTCCACAAAACCTGGTAGTTCAAATAACTCCTTAACCGCAATTTTAAGTCTTAAATATTACTCTTTACTCTATTATTAAATTACCTGGCGGATTACATACTATCCATGACCGCGATTCTAAAACAATTTTTTTTCAAATTTCTATGATGATTTTAGATCGAATGTCTCTCTCGCTAATTGGTCATAAACCTCGATTAGAAAGAAATTTTGATGCTTATATTTAAAATCCGTCGCTTACAACTTTCAATTTTTTTAAATGTGATTAATTCATTCTTGTTTTTCGTAGAAATTCCTTGTAAATATCGAACGGGTTTGAATTCGATCTAACTGGTTTAGCTCCGCCCACTCGTTTTCAAAAAACGAAAACACCAGATGAACCTGTCAAGGTTGTATAATATATAATTATTAGTGTTTTTACAATTCATATTAATATTTACACTTCAATTTCGTACGAAATCCGGACTGAATAGAACTGGATGACACTTGACACGTGTATAAATTTATGTTTACATCTTTGTAAAAAGAGTCCCGTTACCAATGTATTCATACATTGCCTGCTACGTCAGAAAACGAAACGCCGCACGTGAAGCTTTGGGTCTGTGATAGACTGAATCACTCGTCAAATAGTTTATTACAGAGAATTTGATTTGAATTGTAAATATATGAAAATAAATCTTTCATTACTTTAAAAAAATAGGATTACCGTGTCTACACACAAGTTACACGTAATGTCGTACTGATTACTGGATTGTAAAGATTTGATTTTTCTATTAATGTTTGGAGCAAATGTAGGTTATTGTTCATATCGGAAAACGGAAAACCGTACTGATATATGAAAGATATGGGATTGAAAATTAAAGAAACATGTCTAAATCATTGTTTTATTTTACCAAATTATTTTCATAGAATGAGATTGGCATCATGTTTGTTTGTAATTATAATTGGAAATTGAAAAGAAATCATTCTAGACTTACAGCTTAAGACTAATATTGTTATTAATTGGTGTCGGGTATGGATGTTAAAAATGTTAAATAATATGATCCAGTAAAAAGTGATATATTTTAGGACGATAACATGCAGTTCATAGACAATTATAAATGAATACACTAGATTATTTGATCAATTTTAAGAAAAAAAAATCTTCTTCTGCCTTTTCATATTGGATAAGAACCACGACTACGTATATACCATATTGTATATATCGCTAACTAGTTGATGTTGTCTTTGATATTCTCATCCTTAATACAGTTGAATAAACTAAAAATCCTCTTGTTTGCACTTACAATGTGAGAGAGAGAGAAATTGTTACAATAATTTATGTTTTACAAAAACAGGATGGACATGAGGCTAGTCTGATCGGTATTTTCCAGTTTTCTTCGGGCTATTACGTTTCCTCCATTATCCATATTAATTGAAAATCATATAAATTAAGAATTGTTGAGAAGGAGTAATTAGCCTTATGATTTTATATAAAACTAATTGAAAACATACTAAATTTTTCCAGGTGCGATCACTGAATCTAAAAATAAATAAATAGTTAGTTCCATAAAAGGCCGGAAATGTGATGTTTGAATGGTCTAAAGCTCGCATTTACAGATCACATATTGTTCCTCCACACTTAGTAAGTATATTGGGCCGATTCTAGCTTTACACAAAATATTATTAATCAAATATACTAACCGATGTCCGAATCACAATCCAGAAGCAAAGTAAAAACAGACAAGTTAAAGTAGAAACAGAAATGGATTACACTCAGTTATTAGTCTATAAAAACTTTATAACTGAAAATATTTTATTTCTTCTTGATGAAATGCATTTATAATCAATCGGCCTAATATGCACTTAAGGTTTCCATAAAGCATATTGTGCAATAATCCAGCTTTACTGAGAACAATTTGGCAATTTGTGCAATAATGAAAAATTAACAAAGTCTTTTTACTCCACGTTTTTTACCATGTAAGGCACATTGATATGCCATGACCTTTTTTATTCATATAACCTGTTTATTATGCAAGGAAGCCTAATCAACCATGTGCTGTGTCCAGTGTAAAGGCAAACCCAAATCATGTTATGTTTAATGTTCTTCTATTACAATGCCTCCTGAAGGTATTTGTGATAGAATTTGTATTGACATACATGGGGTGGGTGGCTTTAAGTACATGTATGTATCTGGATTTTACATTTTCATTAATTTTCAGAAATATGTACAGATGTATTATACATGTACATGTATTCTCAAACATTGGTACTACTCGTATCTTTATATTGAACAATGGATTAACAAATGTCAGTGATACGCCTGTGTTCTTAAATTAACTATACAAACATTTAAACAAAATAAACATGTATAAATTGTATTCACTTCAAATGCACGTGATTTTGCAATTTACTTGACAGTTGTTGGATAATTTTTAATCTCTCTATAACCATATACACAGGTGTTTATTTTCCCTTTGCCTAATTTTGTTGTCATCAAACTGCTGTCCAGTCTTTAAGTCAATCATCTGTGACACCTTTAAAACCTTGAATGAAACCCATAGTAAAATGGGTTAGGTTTGTCCTAAGAGGTGGAGTCAAAAACTTAGATTTTTTCAGGTTGAACATTTTTGACAAAAATTTATACTATACAGAGGCAAAGTCTAAAGCAATCAAAAACTCAAACCTTCATGGTATATTAGGCCGAGTCCTGTTATATACATAGCTAAATTCTGTTTCTCATCTTTAACTGGGTTTTCAGAAAAATCCATAAAACTGAGTGTAATCCATTTCTGATTATACTTTAGGTAAGACACGTAAACTTTCTCAACGAAAAGGCAGTGAGGTCGGATGTTCCGGAAAGGTAGGCACCTCCTTGCTAGCTAACCCTCCATGTGTGTAATAAAAACTGAGTGAAAGGAACATGGAACTATGGGACAGTTATTTTATTATTATTCTATTCCAACTATTACAAATCAACGGGTAATGTCTAAAACATTTTCATATTCAAAAGATAGAGAGAGAGAGAGAGAGTAAAATTCTACTTTTTCTGATTATTCAATGCCAAATTTCAGTGGTTGTATTTTGGTCTTGTATTGTGACATGGATTAGTATGTTTGTGTTTTGATTAAAAAATTTAGTTTTAAGTTCAACAACCTATAGTTTATACACGCACCCACCTGTTAATATGTTTCACATACTGTCATGTGCTACTTTTGAATTTTTATGAAATAATACAATTCAAAAGTAGCACATGACAATTAATTGTCATGTGCTACTTTTGAATTGTATTATTTCATAAAAATTCAAAAGTAGCACATGACAATACGAATATGATAATCCATCATTATGCTGTTTCTTTACACAGCTGTACATGACAAGAGATAAACGATAGATAACAGTACATACAAGTCAAAATTTTAACAAACAAGCATTGAATCGTAAGCTCATCTTATTCCTTTGTTAACTAAAAAACCTGTGAGCCAAAAGCTCACAATAAATACCCCCCCCCCCTCGCTCCAAAAAATCCATCGGATCAAGTTCTTAAATAGGAAGTGCACATCTACATTTTATCACAAAGATCGTGTAAAAGTTTCATGAAAATCCATTGAAGGTTTTAGGAGGAGTTGTGGATAAGAGATAGGTACCCTAAAGTGTAACGGAAGGACGGACACACGGACGGACCCCCCCCCCACTTTTTAAGCGAGGGTATAAATATATTTTGCCAGCTACAGTACATGCCTTTTGAAAGTTTAAAACTTATCTAACGAAAAGGCAATAAAGCCAGGCTGCTGACTGACCGAGAAATTGATAGCTTACGATTGTTAACAGATGCATTGCAACTGTCAAGTCCACTTTAAAGGTATATTTTTCTGGTGACGTCCCCATATAATTGAAATATCGTTGACTTGGACCTATACCTCCATCCAATCAACTTGATGGACTATGGGCTAAATTAATTTAGTGTTTGAAAAATCACTAATTTGTCATTTTCCAAGGTTTTGACTTTTGCTTCATTTTGGTGTATTTCCGGGTGTTGGGATTGGACAAGGACATGTATGTTTGTATTTGGTCATGTTTGCCGTTTCATTATGATCTATATGTGGCTTAATATCACTTAATAGCTAAACCTGTTTGTTCCGACAAGCTATTACTTCGCCTGATATGAATATTATACAATTATTCCGATGCGTTTGATACGCGATGATACGGCGGCCTCGTTGAATATTTTTAGTCAGGTCCGTATAGTCCTATATCCACTGATATAAAAAAAAACAGTAATTGTTTTAATATATGACACTCTAGAATGACATTAAATATTCGAATTTTAGAGCAATCGGCAAAACAATCTCAATGTTAGCATTATTTGAGATGTTCAAGCCTTTGATAAATATCTCACTTTTAATGTCCTTGTTTTGGTGGAACGAAAGGATTTGCAAAATTGAACACAGAACCGTGGAAATTGATCGGCTGCCTGCTCTAATACAATGTTATCGAGACGATTTTATTTCTAAGATTTTTGCGAAATATTCTGTAACATATTAAGTCGAAATCAAGCCAGAATCCAAAAAGCAAAGTGGCAAGCATTCCGAGAAACTTAACCAATCAAGGAAGTGAGGCCGGATGTTCCGGACTGGTAAACGTATCCTTTTTAGCTTTTAGCTCACTACAACCGATAATTGTAAAATTTCAATTTGGAATGAAAGTAATATTGGACTGTACAATTTTAAAAAAAAATTCCCGGACAACCGTTGATACATTATGCGTATATAAAATACTCATTGTAGAAATATTTGCGTTGGAAGTTCTTTTTATAGGCTAATTTTGCAAGTGGGAAGGCTTTTCTATCTTCAGACCAACACTCGAAGATTAGATATTAATAGGTAATTAATAAGAAAAAAGCTTACATTTTCACATTTGAATATTGAGACTATTAACACTCCGGTAGCTTATTTATACGAAGGCGGACATAATCATATCAACGTGCTGGGGCAATTTTAGAGACAAATTTTATGATTATTTTAATAAATAATTATTTTAGTCTCTTATGTTTTAGAAATGCTGAAAGCTAATTTATACAAAGGAGGACAATATATACATGCTGACACAATATTAGAGAGAATTTTGATAATTATTTTAATGAATAACTGCTTTTAGTTATCCTGTTTTAGAAATGCTGACAGTTTAAATGGGAGTACAACTGTCAATATTCTGTCACAAGAAGCTTACAGAGAAAATAACTAATACTTTTTAGTTTCCGCAGTTCAAGAATGCTAAAAGGTAAAAATTGCATTAGAACAGTAGGATGAAAATGAAAATATATTCGTAAGCAACAGTAATCGCAACAGGATTTATACCTGATATAAGTTTAAAAAAGATATTGTCTACTAAATAAACGTTTTATCCCAATATATTTAGCTAGATATAAAGTGCAGACATGTCGAAAGTTTAACAAATACTGGCCAAAGAGCATTTACCGAGATCTTATCATGGATAACTAGTGATCGAAGAGCAACCGAAAGGTAGATATTAGCCAGGAGTTAAAATGATGTAAAATAAGAATGACTTTTCGCGCTAAAGGCACACTTGGGAGTCATTGGACATCCCCACCGTAAATCTGATATACAGATGTCAAAATGATGCAATCTTATGAAATTTTAAAATAATATTGTCGAAATTTGAATGTGAGTTTTCTAGTTATTTTAATGAATGTAAATCTAAATAAATAGGTTTAACTAATGATATTATTCATGAAATAGCCCGTGCTTTAAAGAGGAACGTGGGTTTTGCAGAATTTAAACTCCCGTTTGGTAACTAGACGCGATTGGTTTGCCTTTTCGGTTGAGAACTGCTTTTCATTGAGAACACTTACTGCAAGATCGGTTGTATGGTCTTCACGAATATTTTCTCTACTTTTATGGCCAATGACAAGATTTAAAGGAACACATTTTCTTAACTAATGCAGATTTTGCTTATGTGTGCTATTTTACATCTGGTTTCTATCCTAGTACCCTGAAAATAGTATACATTAAGGGACCTGTTACGAGTTATTTAAATAAATAATGTTTCAAATGTCACGAAAATCGTAAATATCGTTTGATTGATTGTGGATATCGTCCTTGTCGATGATTTTGATGATGACCCGGCCTCACTTCCATGGTGAAGTTCACGTATCTAACCTGAATTGTCAGTTCCAAAGTGTTTACTTTTGCTTCTGGATTGCGATTCTGATATGTTTGTTTTTGATTGATATCGCCTTGGTAATGTTAATGTTCGATTAAGCAGAACCAGTTTCAAATCTTGTCTTAAATCGTTTTCCGATCTATCGCTCACTTTTAATTATTTGAAGCAACTTGTAATCAGTGGTCTTAGCCACTACGTTGTACCGCTAGTAACAGTTCATTTTATTTGTAAACGAAATAGTATATGGAATAGTTTATTGAGAATCCTTACTTGTTTGAAAACAAAATTCTAATGTTAACAAAATTCTAATGTTTGGACTTTTCTGTTATGCTCACATATAGCCTATGACCCATTGAACATTTTTGCAGAAGCATGTGAGAATGTAAGTTGATACTTATGTTTACTTTTGAAAAGTAATCATAATTTTGTCCTAAGAAATATGTGGCCACTGAATTGAATTAGAGTTAATGTAATTACCTGTCTAAAAGACCAGGGTGCAGTTTCACAATCAGTCCTAAGCTAAGATTTTCCTAACTTATTTAGCAATTTTTGTAATCTCTTGTTGAAACTACTGGTGCCAAATCTAAATGCAGATGTTTCAATCTAGAAGTGATCTTAAAATGACACCTTAAGTTTCTAAATATCTTGAAAGTTAACAAAATTATATCATTTTGCAATATTTAAGTTAAGGAAAATCTTAGCTGTGAAACCTTAGGTTTCAATCTTAGGTTGTGAAACCGGTGCCAGAGTTTCGTCAGGAACATGCTTACTCCTTTTTAGCGGATTGTGCTATGTTTTTATTTCTCCAATGGTCGGAAAGATAGTGCAAACATCTTCAAATTGCTGTTTGTTTTAACCAAGTGATATTGTATATGAGTGTATTCAAGTGAGGCCGGTTGCTCCGGAAGGGTAAGCACCTCCTGTTTAGCTAGCTACACCTGTCATGTGTGTAATCAAAATTGTGTGAAAGGAACATGGAACTATGAGACGTCAAATATATCCAAGGCAATCCTGGACACAGAGACATCAAACTTATCAAACAATACTGTAACGACGACCATAAAACTGTTTTAGAGCCTTGATAAACCTAGGCTTGCAATATCCCCGAGTCATTCCAACAGGTCCAGTAATTCCAAATTAAAAGTATGTAAATATGTTGACCTTGTCGTCACTAACACTATCGGGTGAATCGAAAATAGAAATAGGTATGTCTTTTTCATTTCTACCTTAAATTCCTTTTTCAATCCACCAACCAAACTCAAGTAGGTTCTTCTGCATAGTTATTACATCATCTCTTTCTCTCTCCGGGGAAAGGGTAATTCAAAAACAAGCGCTAAACCTTGGTCGTAATATCATTTTGTTCAGAAAAAAAACATGCATGCATTTCGAATCGGTTGATTTTTTGTATTCACATACATGTCGAAATTCTATTTCCGCGAAATTTAAATATAAAAACGCAATTGTGTGTAAGAAATTCAATAGTTCAAAGTTCTGGAAATGTTTATTTTTTCAAACAACTTCAATGAAAAAATAACGACATTGATATCATCATTCATGTTTAAAAAAAAAAAAATAATGATAAGTAATGATAAGGCCATTGGACAGATTACAATTTTTTGTGTCGACAGATGTTAAGTGTACGCGATAAGAGAGAGAACATCAACCTGTGACTGTGATCCCACTTGTAGCTAATACGTAACCATTCAATCGCAAGGTCATTTACCGCTTTATATTAAGCACCTGTTGGCGACAAGAAAGACAGGTGTTTCCTTATCATGGGAGGCTCTGGTTGGCCCAGTAACAATAGTATATGGTTGTTAATATCTGTGTAACGCACGATATCTCGAATGCACTCGAATATTAAAATGACCATAACCTCCCTCCAAAGTATCCTCCGCCGTTTTAAATATATATATAATTTCAATCTCTGAATCCATTTTTGAATAGCGTGACGGTACGCGGATTTAGGTAGACCTGTAAGACACTAACTGATGACTGAGCCAAGGGGTCATTGGGACTTGTTATGGTGACCAGATAAGAAATTTTGGAAATATTAAATAGTCGGATGATTATGGTGGCAGTGGCAAGATTGTAACCTTCTCCGACAAACATGCCATAATCCTGACAAAGGGCATAGTTCCATGTTCCTTTCACACAATTTTGATTAAATACGTGACGGGTGTAGCTAGCTAAACAGGAGGCCCTTACTCTTCCTGCCTCATTTCCCTGGTGGAAGTTAACATGTCTAACCTAACTTGTCAGTTTCAAAGTGTTTACTTTGCTTCTGGATTGTGATTCGACAGGCTAGGAGAACTCTTCCCGAGGGAGAGGTCCATAATAGATTTACTACATCACATGTCTGTTTTTTCTAAGTTGGAGCAAACGAATTATTTCCTTTTTTCAACATTCAACAATAGTCAACAATAACCAATCATCGAACTTTTGGAATTAATTCCATTTTCCTTGGCCAGTCCGAGGGAAATTTGTATAAAAATCACACAAAATATTGTAAATTATATCCATTAATCCAAACTCGCCATCAATTTTCCTGGCTATCAGAAATTCATTTAAAGTATTAACCTAATAATTTGTGGCCTCCTGTGTTGTTTTTCTCGACAACATTTGAATTGAAATTCGTTAATCGCCCGTCGTCGGATGCCATTTTGTATCCGACGGCAACAATAAACAGCGCCACCTGGACAAAGGAAAGTAACTCGTTTTTGCTTTGCGGAGGATCACGCGAGTTACTATACTTGGATGTCGAGGAACTATACCTATATTATATAGGATCCCGCCCGCTATGCGTTGTCAAGGACAGATGATTTCTACACGAAATAGAATTCATGTAATTATCCAGTGATTATCCAACAAATAAACATGTGATGTACTAATTATATATAGTACATTGCATTCACTTATGTGTTGTTTCATCTTCTTCGTAATGTCCTACATCTGTTTCAGTTTATTGTAAAATCACCACTAAAATGCATACAATAAAGATTTGTAATTAAAATCATTTACACTCGTGTGTTGTCTTATGTTTTTTTTTTAATTAGTGACGTCACATAATTGTTGTAGCATATTATGACGTCATTTTTCAGACAGCGTGACTTGTAGTTTTGCATCTATTCTGGCTGATCTATTAACACTTTTCAGATACAAGAAATTAAGCAGATTTTCTATATTATACAATGGCCATAATCTTACATTCGTGCCTATGTAATATTGAAGTGTTAAACTCGCGCAAGGTTAGTTGCATAAAACTTTATTAAACTCATTTGATAAATTCAATATTGCATGATTACTTATGCAAGATCTTCTATGTATAAAACATAACATGCATTTTTCTGGTTATATTGTTGTTCCTTTTTGCAGAAATTGAAAATATTTGATGACGGCATTTAAAAATTATATAGAACTGCGGGATACAAATATGTTACGTGTTTGATTCATTATTTTTTATCATTAGATTTTTTTTATTACCCCTCTCTTTTCGAAAAATATGGGTGATATTAAATATAAGATTAAATTCTTGTTTGCGCTAGTTCTCTAAATCGATGAAGCACTATTCCACGAAACTTAGTGCAAAGTATCAACATAGATAGCAGATTTGTTTTTTACTTGGAGTTATCGCCCTTTATACATATGTGCCAATCACAAAAAAGAACCTGCTGGTTGGGATCATAATCAATTGAATTTGCTTGTTAAGTATTCTATTTAACATTTGTTTTTTAGTAGTTACAAGTGACAAAAAGCCTCAGATTTACCGACTTGCTGCATGAGCATCTTCAATCAAATCAGAGGTAAAAAGGTTTTGATTCATATACTTGAAATACTTTCCTTTAAATGGTTAAATATTCAGCATAAGCAAAGCTAGCGCATTTAAGTTTTATTGAAAAAAAAATTATTTCTATTCGAAAATTTCTGTATCATATGGGAATAAAACAACATACTAATCCATTTCCAAATCTCAGTCCAGAAGCAAAGTAAAAACTTTGGGATAAGTAAGGCTAGACACGTGAACATTTACCAAGAAAGTGAGGCCTGATGCTCCGAAAGAATAAGCACCTCATGTTTCACTAGCTACACCCGTCACGTGTGTAATCATAATTGTGGGAAAGGAAGATGGAACTATGGGACATCAGGGCAAACCTGGACCCAGAGATATCATACCAGAATATATGCATGTTTTAACTATAATATTTATTTTGATAATTAATTCAGAAAATGGTCACCATAGTACAAGATACGATCGTACAACTTGTGTTAAGGTGCTCGCTTTTGTATAAGAGTTCGTGCGCACGATCAAGACTTGTATATAAGTAACCACTGTTCTTTCACAAAGCACGCGATATTGAAAATGAAAATCACATGGTTTCTTCAGAAGAGACCTTAAAACCGGTACCTCATGCCTTGATGTCAAAATTTCTTTCACACCAATATAGTTGACGACGTCTCGATATGAGTAAGATATTCTTGACTGGAACGTAAAGCCTATTGTAATCAATCAATAAACTAATGCGTGTATGAAACTATTGTGCGAAACTCATTATAATGTGTTTAGTCGCAATTTAGAATTTTCTCATCAAAACGTTTTCCCAAAAAAGGTTAATGTTTTCTGTAACCTTTTGTACAAATGTCTTGTATGTTTCTGTTTATGGGAGACTGAATATCTGACAATCGAGTTTGTTATATTATCAACAATAAACATTTTAATTTAAATCAAAATCAAAATCGAGAAATAAATTAATCCTGTCCAATTATATTAAACACGTAAACATCCACCTGGAAGGTTAGGAAGAATGCTTCGGAAGGGTAAATACGTACTGCTTAGCTACATGTAGCTACACCCGTCACTTGTGTGTAAAAAATATAATTACATGTCGTTGTCGTTGCCATCTGTTATAAATGGTCATTACTTTTAGATGCCAATACAATCAATAATATATGTAAAACTGTATATAAATGTGAATGTTGTTTTGCTTTACAGATTTCATTTTTTAACATTTCTAATTTTCGTTCTGGTTCATTAATTTTAAACATATACGAATATTTGCCTACAGAGAACAGATAATGTGCTACTATCAGACAAATAGTCTCGAACCTGCCTTTTAGGTCACCTCTATATCAAAGCCAACTACTTTTAAAGGGTAGTAAAATGTAATCCAAATTAAAAATTTAGTTCTCTATATAAGGACCACCTGCCAATAAAAGCAGGCTACTTTGGTTGGACTTTAGGTACTATTTTGACTGGTTAATTACCTATTCACCTCATTACAACAATAGGTAGCAATATGACGTCATGCTTGTATATTGCATATTATATAACTTTTAATTTTACAGCACTAGACGGCCGTTTCGGAATACAATTCCTACCAATTTTGGTAGTGCCAGGACCAAAATTATGAAACCAAAATTATTTAATCACAAAACAAATATACCAATTAATCTTCAAACAAAAACCCAAAGCAAATGATATTCAATACGAAAAATTCAACTAAGGAAGTATTGCCAAGACTATTTATGACATAAATAATGTTACAATACATTTTGTTTCATTACTTGGTACTTAAAACGATGTTCTCTAATGACGTCGACATTATTACATCAGTAAATGTGACAAGTAAAACAAACAACATCGTACAACAAGTTAACTTTAACCTGGGAAGTAAAACCACGTGTTCCGGACAAAGTAAACATCTCTTGTTGAGCAAGCTGCAACTGCGAAGTGTGAAATTAAAAAATCAAAACAAAATAAACATTTTGTGTTATATAGCAACAAAGTCGGAAAACCCTGAAAGTTGATAAAACAAATAAATACACATTTGAATTATAACAATCATAACACACCCACACCCCAACACACACACACACACACACACACACACACACACACACACACACACTGTAATTAAATTCGATTTTTAAAGAAAATGAAAATGACTTTAAAGCTTAATTATTTCAAAATGCAATCATTACGAACATTGAAACAAAATTTATAACATGTTGCAATATAACGAATCTTCAACTACTTAGTAACTTGAACACTCCGATTCTTCATTCAAAGCTTTGAAATCGGTCTGAACTTATGTATGGGGATTTCCCATACATATATTTGGACTCTTTGTAAAATCCTTCTTTGTTTTATATAAAACAACATATTCAAAAAGAAATCTCAAAAAATAATTTCTTGGTAAATTTCCATAAATTTGACACTGTTAAATGTAAAATTTATTTAAGTTTTTCTCAAAAATAATGAATAAAAGAAAATTCCGTTGTATTAATAGGTAAAAATTTCAAATTCAACGGAAAATTTCTAAAATAAAATATACTATATAATCATTCTTTACATGCTGTTAAAAAATTTCAGTGCTGTTAAGCTTAAATTTTTGACTGTGGTAAGACGGACAGTATTAAGGAAAATATTGCAAGGAACTATAACTGGTTTTACATTTAACGTTGAAAATAATCATAGAAATTGACTAAGAAATAAATTTTTGAGAATTTTTAAAAAAATGTATGGTTTTATATGAAATTAAGAATGATGTTACAAAATATATATTGTACCGCTCTGTAGATTTTGACATATATAGTCGTTGAATTACTAACTATTCAGAATAGAGTAGAATATCAGGAACATCTAATACACGGTGAATAAGATTAAGCAAGATACATAATAGATTTAAACATAGAAAATATATAATTATTGTAATTAATAAAAATGAAACCAACGTACCAAAACAGTATCTCTCTGAAAAAATCAAAATTGCCTGCTTAGTGTAACATTTTTGGGGTTAGTTTGATTATGCTGCATGTCATATGCAATCTGACGATATCAATACAGTGCAAGACCATTCTTACACCACATTCCATCATCTAACTTAAGCAAAACCTTGTAAATTCGCAAAAATCTCCCTTAACCTGTATCTGATTCTGATAATTTTCCTTAGCTGGATGCTGTAACACACGGATGTATGACTTAACCATCGGACGGATGCTAAAAAGCGCGTATTCATCGGCTGGATGCGATTTTCGGGAAATTGGTATACCCCCAGTGATTAAATGGTCTTAAATACTTGATAGTTGGTTTGATCATATATTAAGGGAAAGAGTTGCGAAAAAGGTTCGGTAAAAAAGATTAAAAAATCATATACATTTTGTACTTTAAATCACCACTGTAAAATAGCATACAATTTACAAATTTATTCTAAAGCATATTTTCGATCAAACAGTCAATAGTGCAATTTTTTCTGACTCAATCCATTTCAAATAGTCCCCAACAATTCTACCTATAAAGTAAATTTGTAATGGTATCAAAAATCCCCTATCCAATTTTTAAACTGTTAAACATTTAAGAAGACCATATCATATTCCAATAAACATTTTTTTTCCGAAACCAATGGTGTGATTCACGCTAGTTGAGGTCGAGTTCATACTAAATATATATTGAGCCATTATTAAATGACAACTGAATTGTTAAGTCCAACCACATAAGATACGATTAAATGATCTGTAAAACCGATTGACGTCTGTAGTGACATAATTTTATTGGTAAATTAAAACTTCCTTGTACTTGTACTCGGTGCAAATTTATTCACGCATCACTGCTTTTAAAAAAACATGATAATAATCTTAACTACAAACAGGTGCATTGGCCACCTCCCAAAATTATTTAAACACACAGAGAGGAACGATTTATCCATTGTTTAAAAATAGGTTACGAACATGGGTTCGTATGTTTTTTTTTAATTACATATCAATTACACAAACATCTTTAAGATGTCAACTGAGATAGTTAAAATGTAAGCCTCGTGATTTAATTATAATACTCTTTAAGTATTTAAAACACAAAGACTAGATCAATGAAGTCAATGTTTAAAAAAAATGTTACATAACAATCACCTTAATAGCATTAATATATTTTTTGTTCTTTTTATCAAAATCAATTATTATATTCATATCTACCAGGCTTCTTTTACGTCATTTCGCCTACAGTAACTTTAATAAAACGATCGTATCTATACTTCTATACTTATGTATTGCTGTAAAATAAATATTTAGAATTGATAATTACGTTTATGAGATTTTTGACATTTTTGAACTTCCTTGATCTCATCTCAAGATTTAAATGCGCTCTGTAAAATGTACAACAATAAAGTTTATAGATATTCGTTTCGAATTTATAATTATTAGCTCACATGGGCTATTGTCATCAATTGGCGTTCGTCGTCGTCGTCATTTGTCGTCCGTTAACATTTTTTCATAATTATTTTCCTCCAAAACTACTGTGCCAAATTTGTTGAAATTTGATGAATATCATGCATTGGTAACAGACTTTTAAAATTGTGTTCAGGGTTTAGCCACAGCCAACAAGATGACTGCCGTTACAAGAAATAACCAAAAGACAAAAAATTCTTTTTCTATGAAACCAAAGAGTGAAGGCAAATTTTGATTGGATATTTGGATTCAGGAAACAAGGGAACATTAAAATTGTGTTCTTTCATGCCAATTTGGCGAAAAATAGGTTACGCAATTTTTGCGTAAAATTATGTATTATATATTGTTATAACTCAATAACAGCTAATATAATTGTTTGGAGTTTTCACTGTTGGTCTTGTCTTGCTATTTTCTTCCAAAAAGATGTCAGTGTCAGAGGTCGACGTCATATCCCAGTTATTGACATTTGATAAAAATTGCTATTTTTTAAACATTTGAGGTGATTATGGCATTGGATTTTCAATTATTTGAAGGTACTGACATGACTCTATTTTGATACATAGATCAAGGTCATGGGTTCAAAGGTCAACGTCAGAGATGCACAAATATACCAAAATAGTTAATTATATGCGTTCTTTTAACTTTTTGTATAGGCATTCATATTAGAATATTGTAGGTTATGGCACAATGGTCATTTTGATATATAAATAAAGATTATTGGTTCAAAGGTCAAGGTCATAGATGAAACGAGTACTGAAATAATTATTTATCTTAAAACTTATATACTCTGTATATATATTAGAATATTGTAGGTCACAAGAAGAAAAGTCATCCTTAAGGATCCTTAAAGCCCCCTTAAATACTCATTAAATGGGGCTTTATGGATCTTTAAGGGGTCTTTAGGGACCTTAAATGTGTCTTTAAGGTCTCTTTAAGGACATCTTTAAAGATTCTTAATGGAACTGAAATTTTAAGGATCTTTAAGGTGGCTTTAAGGATCATTAAGGATTCGTTTAATAAACACTGAAAACAAATTTCTTTACATTTTTTTAAATTTTAAATTTATATAAATGTGATGTTAAATATAATTATTTAACTGTTTATACTCTTACACTGTTTTTATTTTATTTTATTGGGTTTTTTTTTAAATTTTTTTTTTTTTTTTATTTATTTATAAAATTTGTAAATTTATAAAAAATAAACTGATTTATTTAATCATTTTCTTTATCAATTTACTAATTTTGGTTGTTTTGCAAGTAGTCCTGAAATCACAAATAAAGAAGAACATATTATTTAACATCATTTATTACAAATTTACTTATCTAATGTCGCTCGCAGCGGGACTTGAACTCACTACCTTTAGTTCCCCAGATCACATCCTTTCCTGACTATACATCCTTATCCATTAGGCCACGGAAGACATGAATATGCATTTTAAATTTTAAACTATATCAGTACCAAGTAGCCTAAGGATCACGTGACTAGCTCTAAATCTTTCAGATTTAATAATAAAATATATAAATAAAATGTTTTACTCCATTTTAAAAATATTTTATTATTATTATATTATTATTATTATTATTATTATTATTATTATTATTATTATTATAGTTTGCTCTTTCATTCTTTAGAGGAATAATTTTTAGGTTAATTTAACTGACTTAAGATTTCTGATCGAAGGAAGACGGGCATATCAAACCTTTACCTGTAATACACTTATTTATCTGACTGGCAAACATCACTTTTATAAAGATCAATTATCGATCAGATACCCATTCCTATTTGTATAATCTTAATCATACTACTGCTTTTTTATTAAAATATTTCAATAATTCTTGAAATTAAAACAATAACTTTAAGTAAAATTTTTAAATTGTCTTTTATAATTTAGTTACATTTTGTTGTAATACCAATACTTATTTCCTTGTTTGATAAACAACTATAATATTGTACCAGCGACATTTAATAATCTGTACAAAATGAAAGGACGAGTTTTAATGATAATTTGTTATAATCTTAATCTATCCTTCAAAATCTCGCATTTAACCTAAATGACTGTTTTATGACGGAAAAAGTGAGAATGTTAAATAAAATAATTTCAGAAATTAATTCAATTCACGGTGAGAGAGAGAGAGAGAGAGAGAGAGAGAGAAGGGGGTGCACATGTTAAACATTATAATAATAGTACTCTTTACAAATTGAAACAGTAGAACTAGCGACATTTCCTACTGTTATAAATCTGGTAAAACTGTTTTAAAAAATATTACCATTGTCATACTAAAAAGCGGATCCGAGTGAATAGTCACTACCCTTTTTCAAGTTTTGGATCAAACCCGGCCAGAGACCAAACCCGCGACCTTCCACCTCTGGAGCGGACAGTCGACAATCTACCGAGCTGGCTGCTACCGAAGTGGAAGGTCTCCTTCCTCCCCTTTTTTCCACACTTGTTTAATTATATTAAATAAATTATTACATTATTATACTAAATAATCAGTATAATGGTGCAACACACAAAAATCCTTTTTACCAGAAAATAGCACCTATCATTTTAGATTTGTTCCATAAAGCCAATAACGGACGGATAGAATAAAAAGTCAAATGAGATGGAATTTATCTATTAAAACCAATTAAAAATAAAATGTACAAAAACTGTACAAAAGTTGGGACTTTTATATGAAAATAGAACTTTGCGCTATATATACAAAAGATAATCTTATGTGCTAAAATGTACCATTCTAATTAGCTCTCTCGCTCTCTCTCTCTCTCTCTCTCTCTCTGGGCCCTGACCCTTGGTCCCAATATTCATTTATGATTAATGGAATCTGTCCTTGCATAAGAATTATTTTTGAAGTACTGATACTACCCTGTTTAATATCCATGCTTTCTGACAAGACAGAAGTGTCTTAATTAGTATTACCTCAGGTAGCACTACCTGAATTCTTTCATACCTCAGCGAACTGGTACTTTACATCATCACCTGATTGCAATTACCTACCTGTACACGAATTAATTAATCAGTACCACTAATTAACTGGTCCATCCACTGGTTGCTTGACAATTTGCGGTAAGCGAGAGGGGAAAAAGTCGGAAAGCAGGGGCAAATGTTGGGGTGCCCCCTCCCCGCCCACCTACCTCCATCCCGCTGGATCTGACACTGCATGATTTACCATTTTTGAATTATTTTTAAACGGAACGAAAAAAGTACACGACACTGCAAATCCAAATTCTCTCTCCTCTCTCTCTTTCTCTCCTAGATATGACAATATTCCAACGTCAGCTGCAGACTGCAAATATCTTTTTTTGTGTTTGAACAACACCATTTGATTTATTTCTGGAGAAAACGTTTTTACTTTTTTCTCAACATAATCAGGATAACGGGATAGCGGAGTATAGAGTTTCATTCCTATGTCAAGATTATTTCACTTATATCATTATTTGATTCAATGAATAAGAATTCTAGAATGGCCAAGAATGTAAAACTTGAGCGAACTGACAAATTTTCTGAGATTATGGCCTGTCCCAGTTTATTATTTCGTCAGTGTGTATAAAAATTGTATAGTCTTGTCTAGAGACTTTAAGTTCAAGGATAATGAAGGAAATCGAAGTGCATTGAGATTAGAACTAATATTGGACAAGCGAGTCTACTCACACTAGATTTTCCCTAAAGATGTGAACCAAGGCAGTGAGATCAAGATTTTGCTAATTATGTTGTGGCGGCCGTCAGTTCTAGGATTGTGGATAAAACGGAAACACACAGAGAACCCCATTTCGGCAAGAAAACAAATTAAAATGATAATTTACTTAAAATAAATGCCGATGATATAAATGTTTTTTTTAATTGTTTGATTATAAATCACAACTTTATTAGCACGAAGTTCGTTAACTTGGATTGCGAACCTATTCTATGATTAGAAAATTATGCTTATAGTTTTCGCTTGTGGGATTAAAGTTCCGATAGACAACTCTAAGCTCCGAGTTTCTTCTCTCTCTCTCTCTCTCTCTCCATAAACAACTTGATCAGAGAATACGAGTTATTTTACTGGATCGATCGCGAAATTATTACATGAAGAAGATAATGCAAATGAATCTACCAGTATTGTCTATGAAAATGTGGTGTATTTATATATTTATTTATTTATATATTTATTTATTTATATGATTGTTTATTTATTAATTTGATTATTTATTTATTTATATGATTATTTATATTTATTTGATTATTTATTTTTAATTTATATGATAATTTATTTATTCATTTATTTGATTATTTATTTATTTATATGATTATTTATATATTTATTTGAGTATTTATATATTAGTTTATATGATAGTTTATTTATTTATTTATTTATTATTTATTTATTTATTTATTTATTTATATGAATGCACATTTCAAGGTCATGAAATAAGAAATATCAAATAACGGAAAGTTTAAAAACTGATGATGTACAAGTCTTCGCTCTGTCCTCTCTCTCTATCTTTCTCTTTCTCTCTCTCATATTTCATATACTTATTAAAGTTTTTAAAAATATTTATTTATTTATTTATTTATTTATTTATTTATTTATTTATTTATTTACACACAAATAACAATTGGTAAAAAGTATCTAAAGTATCCCTAACATTACTACTCATGTAGATTAATCATCAGATTCCATTAAAATTCAAATCCATCTAGGTTTTAAGGAGATTAACAACATACGGTAAATTTTTCAGGTAGAATATACTATCGTCTGCTTAAAATGAGTTTGAATTTGCTTCTGTTATCAATTAGTTAGGTAAGGTGTTGATGAGATACCGGGGAAATGTTGATAATCATCAATTAGGAACCATGATCTGTTTATTACCTATGGGCCTAAATCCATAATGTAAATAGTCAAAACTACACTTTTTTTAGTTTAATTAATAAATAAATAAATAAATAAATAAATAAAATAAATTAAATAAGAAGTTGTACATTGAATCAATTTAGAGCTTGGACATAATATTCGGAGCAGTATAGATTATAAATCAAAATAAATAAATATATACCAAATAAATAAATAAATAAATAAATAAATAAATAAGTAAATAAATAAATAATAAATAAATAAATAATAAATAAATAAATAAATAAATAATGGTGCATCCTTAGCCAATTCAGGGTGGTTGAAAAAACACCATTATATGATTTAAATACATGTGTATGTCAGGGTGATCCTTACAGATCCTTAAAGCCGCATTAAAGATCCTTAAAATATCAGTTCCATTAAGGATCTGTAAGGAAACCTTAAAGATCCTTAAAGAAGATGGTGGTCCTTAAAGGGGTCTTTAAGGAGGCTTTAAAGATCTTTAAGGACATCTTTAAGGATTCCTTAAAGACCCTTAAAGGAGGGAGTTGGTCTTGTGGGTATTGGCAAAACAGGCATTTTAATATTTGAATGAGGGTCATGGTTTCAAGTCAGGTCATAGATGGGGACGAGGACTTAAATGGCTAATTATCTCAAAAACAAGAAAATAGGCATTTGCACAACAATAAATTTGATATATAAATGAAGATTATAAGTTCAAAGGTCAAGGTCACAGATGCAAACGAAAACTGAAATGGTAAATTATCTCAAAAACTATAAACATATTCTATAGGCATGCATATCAAGGTATTGTAGGTATTGGCCTAATGGTCATTTGATATATGAATAAAAGTCAAAAGTTCGAAGTTCAAGGTCTCAAGTGCAAACGAATACTGAAATGTTTAATAAACCCAAAAACTATAAACTTTTGTTTAGACATATATATTGGAATATTGTAGGCATTCGCCTAGCGATCATTTTGATATATAGATGAAGGTCATGGGTTCAAAGGTCAAGCTTCCAAATGCAAACAAATACTGAAATGGTTCATTATCTCAAGATATATAAACTTTTTGTATAGACATGTAAAATATTATAGGTATTGGCCTAATGTCCAATTTGTTATGTATAGTGTAGCTGTTTAAAAACTTTTTGGAGACTTAAGATAAGTTATATGTAGCATTCCTAGGACAAACTATAATCAATTTGCAAATTATTGGTTCTTCTGCTGAAAATCTGTACTTCTTTTTAATTAATGACCTTGACCATTGAACTTCTGCATGAGATATGTGCTCGCCCTCAGGAGAGCGTTAAGGCCCAGGGCCTATAATTATTATTATTATTATTATTATTGTAGTTAAAATACAGATTTTAACTGTTAAATAACGATTGGAATTCGTCAAAAACTTCCTCATACTTCCTCATGCAAAGTATTCTTTTAACTGTGTTTGGTACATTTTGGTTCTTTTGGGAGGTATTGTTTTACCACATCTTAAAAAAAAAGTTTTGAAATCGGAACGGTTGTTAAGTGCTGTTTTTGATTAGTATGACATTAGAAATTACGACAAAATTTTTTCAATTGTTTTGCGTGACTGTGCAAATGTTGATTAGTTAGGTGAATATTATGTAATGTTGGCCCAATGTGAATTTAAAGATATAGAATAACTTTAAATTAACTACAAAAAGTAACATGACAATTTATAATTAATTATAAATTAACAACAATTAACACTTCATGTCCATTTTACAATCTTTCGGCAAAATGATAAATTGACTTTATCATTTAAACACACGAACCTCAAAAACGAAAACGAACCTCAAAGAAGGAAACGAACCTCAAAGAAGGAAACGAACCTTAAAGAAGGAAACGAACCTCAAAGAAGGTATCGAGGTCAGGTGTTACAAGAATATTCTCATACTTATTTTTTAGTAAAAAAAAAAGTTTGTCTGTTAAATGTTTTGTTAATATCATCATCGATTTGTTATTTGCCTTATATAAACCTAAACCAGTGAAAAATGACATTCGATTTTAGGAATAACTTTTTTAAAATAAATCTTAAGGTTAAAATGAGTGTTGGTATTGTTCTTGTTCTTCATTTTTACACTAAACAATATGCAGATTTAAAAATTACCAACTCATGTCTAAATCATAATTCCAAAGCAAATTATATTTTTTTAAAATAACAAAGATGATTAAACACGCGAACATCCACTATAAAAGTGAGGTTGGATGCTCCAGAAGGAAAGGGTGAGCGCCACTTATTCAAGTGATATGTCATGAGAAGTATAAATTATGCGTTTCATTTTAATTGTGGATGTTAACATGAAATCTGCAAGTTGTACTAGCGCTAAATTAGGGAGACTTTAAGCCGTTATTTTACACAGTAATTTAGTCGCATCTTCTCGTTACCAGGTGAACCAGTCTTTTGCCTGTCCTCTTAATATAGAGCGTCAGGCAAAAAATCAATAACTTATTTTTCTGTCTTATGTATGATTTGATGTAGGTTTGATTCTGCGACTTCTTGCTCTCAAGTCGGAACCTTAATCTCTGTGATGATGTACGGTTGAAACGGGATTGGCTTTTGAAACTAAGCGCTTCGGCTTCAAGATTTATGTCTATCGATTAAATAAATTAATAAATTAAAATTGCATTTAAGCTTTATTTCCATCATACGAACATAAAACATCCTAAATATACATTACAATGACAATATACACACATCTAAAAAAAACAAAATTAAATACAAAGTAATTGTATGAAGCATATTAATGAACAAACACCAGTTTTTCATATTTCTATGATGACAGAGGACATTTAGGAAGACTTGTTTACGCAGTCAGCATCCTGTAGATACTGGCGATAAGCATGGAACTCCGCCAGTCACATTTAACCGATCTTAGTGAGCCAGTCGATATTTTGTTCTCTTATCATTGAGCTCTAGGCAAGAAATCAGTCTTTAACATTTTTAAGTCTTATGTGTAATCCGGCCTTGGTTCAAACCTACAAATTCCCTTTCTCAATATTTCAATTGCATGTATGCTTTATATTTATCGCGAAAACATAAACACTCAAATGTACATTACATCATTATTTTCAGATCTCAATGAGCAAATAAAATATCAATGATTGTATGTAGATGTTTTCCATGTTGATGGTATATTCGTTTCACAGTTTTTACTCTGTGTAATAGCGTTTCACAATTACAAAGCGTGTTTCAACTATGGGAAATTTTAACAACGAATAAACTTGCAAAAGCTTACAAATGCCCTCACTAGTTTAAATTACCGCCATCGCTTCATTGTTAATAAGTATGATGTCAATTTATCCAAAGTTATCCCGGTTATCTTTGATGATGATCCATTCATTTACATTTGGAGCTAAAATTACTAGCTAAACAGAAGCATTTCACTTTGGAAAACACAGAATTACTTCTCTCCTTCGTGTTGAATTAAATGTTTTAGTTTTCACAGTTTTAAGCTCTTTTATTGAGACCTGATCATGACCTTGTTTGTCTGTTGTTATTTAGTAATATAATAAAAAATATTCATTATTGTGTGTATCATAATCCAGAAGCAAAATTAATACGTTGACTAATTAGGCTAAGCATATGAATTTCCCCCAGAAAGCGTGAGCACTTCCTATTTTAATACCTACACCGCCATGTGTGTAATTAAAATTGGGAAAAAACATGAAATTATGAGATATCAAACTATATATAGGTCAATTCTCGACACAGAGACATCATTTATACCACCATTGCTGTGTCGACCGCCATAATTGTTTTTGGTCCCTGATAAGATTAGGTTTGCAATACCCTTAGGTCAAGAATCTATTTCTAAGCAGCTTACATCGTTGTATAAAATTTCGTAGTGGAAACAAGATCAATCCAAGAGTATCATTATACATTTGTATGATTCATATATCGTCTCCACTGTGTTTAATTTGTACAATTTTAACAATATTTATTACCTTAAATTTATTTGAAATAATCAACGTAAACAATAGTGTTAGCAATAGCCAATGTAACCATGAAGTCGACTAAATACCAGGGGAAACGGCAACCCGGCCTACGCATTAATTCATCAAACAAGTTTGCACGCGCAGAAGAGTTGAAAAAAATGGCCATAAACGGCATACACTCGAGGCGTGGAAATAATGAAATATTTGTCTTACCGAATGTTACTACTGAAACACTAAACGGCATTTTATTAAGATTTCTGAATAATTGTGATTGATTAAAGGCAGATTTGCTCTAATTTAGTGGCAATTTTACCATTTAAGTACCGATTGAATGCGGGACACTTGCCTAAAATCGAAAATTATTTTTTTGAAAAATGTGATCTCTTTCAATCATTTGCTCATGCACCAATGATGTTTTAATATGAATGGAAAGAACTTTTTCCCTTGTTTATTTTGATGTATAATTCGACAGTTAAATTTTCTGGTACAAAAAAACGTACAAGTTTTAAAGTCGAAAAAATCTATGAAAATGTCGGATATGTGATCATTGGTCGGTCCCTTTTCCGGCTCATTTGACCCATAAATAATGCAACGGCAGCTTCCTCGTGGTACACCATGTGTAAATTTGATAGTCCAGAGACGCTATTTGGATTTATTTGCTGAAATAAAGTAAATTTAACCCTTTAAATGGTAATTTTCTTCACACTTCAAGCCGATTTTGCCGAAAATCTGGGTCTACTTTCAGGCAGCCATCTTAGTAAAGTGCCGTCGCCGCCTCAAAGTTATATTTTACATTCCCAAATGATCCTTTTGTATTTTGTATATGGTAATCATGGTTTTTACACCATATTACATGCAGGATTAATTTGTGGTACCACTGAATATATGAAGTTTGCATGGAAACCAATACACTGGCTTGCATGTACTCAGGACACATTGGCCTGTATGCTTTGTAGGCCTTCAATTTATTTGGCTGCTAAATAACATTCAACTGTCTTATTTTATTAGCTCAACAGGCTATAGCCAGCTTAGCTTATGCCATGGTGAAGCGTGTGTGCGTGCGTGCGTGCGTGCGTAAACTTTAACTTCTCCTCTGAAACCACTTGGCCAATCGGAACCAAAATTGGTGTGGAAAGTCCCTAGGTGGAGTAGATTAAAGTTTGTACAAATCAGCTTTGTGCGGCATCCAAGATGGCCGCCATTGCTATAAATAGCAAAAACCTTTAAATGGTCATTACATGTTTATTTATGGACCGATTTAGTTCAAATTTGAGAATTAGAAAGTAGATGTCTAGCCATTTAATATATGTAACGGGTTTTTTGTAACTTTTTCTGTTTGCTCGTAATTAGCGAAATATGTAAATTAGATGCTAAATTTAGGCAATTCTTTGAAAATCTTCTTCTCTGAAACCACATACCCAAATGATGCCAAATTTGGTGTGGAAAGTACCTAGGTAGAGTAGATTAAAATTTGTACAAATCAACTTCACGGAGCATCCAAGATGGCCGCCATTGCTATAAATAGCAAAAACCTATAAATGGTCGTTACATATTTTTATTTTTGGACCGATTCAGTTCAAGTTTGAGATTTAGAAAGTAGATGTCTAGGCATTTAATATATGCAACGGATTTTTCTGTTACTTTTTCTGTTTGCTCGTAATTAGCGGAATATGCAAATTAGATGCTAAATTTAGGCAATTTTTTGAAAATCTTCTTCTCTGAAACCACATACCCAAATGATGCTAAATTTGGTGTGGAAAGTACCTAGGTGGAGTAGAATAAAGTCTGTACAAATCAACTTTCTGCATCATCCAAGATGGCTGCCATTGCCATAAATAGCAAAAACCTATTAATGGTCGTTACATGTTTATTTTTGGACCGATTTAGTGCAAATTTGAGATTTAGAACAAAGATGTCTAGGCAGTTATTTAAAAAAACACGCTACCGGTTGCAAATCTGACATGACCGGCTGTTAATTCCCATCATTCCACAACTTTTGAACACATTGTTCCCAACTCCAATGACATATTAACCATTTGGTAGCCAAGTTTGGTATAAACAGTATTTCTGTGTGTTATTAGCTCAACTGGCTTTAGCCAGATGAGCTATTAGCATGATGCGCGTGTGCGTGCGTGCGTCCGTAACAGCAAAAACTCTGAAACTACCAGGCCTTTTTAAGCCTAATTTGCTATGCAAGGTCTTTGCTAGAGTCTGACTGTAGATTATAGAAATCATGGCGATTAGATATCCAAGATGGCCGCCGTTACTAAAAATAGAAAAATCCTAAAAAAATCTTCTTCTCCAGATCCAGTCATTGGAGACAAAATCTGATTTGATATTTGGCTTCTAGATGGTCGTAACCTCTAAGTTTGTACATTTCGTAGAATTCTGACAAAAAATAGGTTACGCGTTTGTGCGTTTAATTTTGCAAAAATCGTAAATAGCTTTAAATTGTTTTTAATTGTTATAACTTGACTATTAGATAAGATAATGACATGGGGTTTTCAGTTTTGATATATTCTTGTAATTACCTTCAAAATGGAGTCAAGGTCAATTGTGAAGGTCATGACCTAATTTTATGAATTTCTGATATTATTTGTTATCTAAAATGCTACAAACTTTTTGTATAGGCATTTATATCGGAATATTGTTGGTTTTGATGCAACAGTCATTTTGATGTATAGATTAAGGTCATGGGTTCCAAGGCCAAGGTCACAGAAGCGAAATAATACTAAAAAGGTTCATAATTTTGAAAACTATAGACTTTTGTATAGGCATGTATATTAGAATGTTGTAGGTATCAATACAATGATCAAAGGTCACAGAAGCAAAACAATACAGAAATGGTTCATTATCGTAAAAACTATTAACTTTTGGTATAGGCATGTATATTGCAATATTGTTGGTATTGATGCAACGGTCATTTTGGTGTATAGATTAAGGTCATGGGTTCAAAGGTCAAGGTCACAGATGCAAAATAATACTGAAAAGGTTCATTATCTTGAAAACTATAAACTTTTTGTATAGGCATGTATATTGGAATATTGTTGGCATTAATGCAACGGTCATTTTGATGTATAGATTAAGGTCATAGGTTTAAAGGTCAAGGTCACATACACAAATTAATACTGAAAAGGTTCATAATTTTGTGGGTTTAAACTTCATTCAAGACTTCGAAATTTTCAGAATTGATTTACAAGCCCTAGATCGGTAAAAAATTGATTAACAGAATAGTCTTTCGGATGAGACATAAAACCAAAGTCCCGTGTCTTTAGTAGTGCATGCTAAAGACACCTCTTTAGAGTTCGAAAAAGAGTGTGCCACCTGTGACTGCTACAGAGGACGCTAACAACTACAATTAAAACAGACTGAGCAAAAAAAAAACACGTTTGTATATCCCACACAGTAATATTTTACCCCCGTTACCGGTACACACTTGCGAGCAGAAACACGACCCGAGTTTTAAATTTTGGTTAAGTAGCATGCGTTAAGTCAGTGTTCGGGGGAAATCACAAGCAGCTGCCACTTTCCGTATTTAATCTGAAAACCAAAACCTTGCAGTATGAAGTAACCGTGATCGATACAATCTGTAATGCCTGATGGATTTGCAGCAAATAAAAGTCGTCCGCATAATCTGTGAAGCGTAGACTTTGATCACGCAAAAATATTATAACAGGTCGCTATGTTTTACTAATACAATTGCAAATAGCTAAGACTGAACGTTGAAACTTTCCACCGAAAGTAAGTGTTTTGCCCCTAAATCCTAAACAATCACGAAATGGGGATTTGATAAAATCTATCTTTTAAGACACAAACACATCATCGGGTTTTAGGATTTTCGAGGAATCCCGTGTGTCCTTATTTCTATATTTGGGAAAATTGCAGTATGAATTTTGTACTCTTACAATTTGTAACTATAATACGACACAGGATTGTACTACGTAGTTTACGTAGGAATTCTTGAAGAATATCGAAGCATGTGCTTTCATTAAATGACACAGAATGAATTGTCCGTTTTTCAGGACTAGCGAGTATGGGTATAATGTTTTACCCGTCCATCCTTCAGTCCATCATAAGTTTTCCGCACAATTTTTTTTTATAAACGCTTGCACATGTTAAGATGAGTTTTGAAATGTGAGCTAACCACAACTTGTTTCGGTTTTGTTCCGCCACCGCTAATTCTTACAAATGCTACTCTCCCTTGGTTTTTGATAATTTATTGCAACAATTTTCCGCTTTTTTACTAAAACCTGCAACTATTGAACTGATGTTTGGTATGTGAGACTACCAAAATGAGTTACAGATCAAGTTTAAGTTTGGCCTTCCGTTAATTTTCACTGGTGCCATTGCGGTTTAACGGTTATGACAGCCCTTGGACTCGGTCCAATTAGGGTGTAGTGGGGTGGGGATAAGTAAGCTTGCTCATCAAGGTTCATTTGAACATCATAGCATAAAACATTGTCTTAACTGTAAAAGGATATTTCCTATTTTTTTGTTGATAAAACATTCAGTTTGTCATGGTATGATGTTCCTTGAACAAAGACAAGTTATCGAGTTAAGTGATTCTCATAAGTTCGTACTTGCCCTGTGATATTACATAACTTCATACGACGTCACAATACTTGTTTACTGCTGATGCGATTTTCAAATATATTCATTCACGTCACAACACAAATATCACGTTTGGTAATTGGTGACATAAGTTCTTCCACTGTCTTTTTTATCTTTTAATTGTGCATATTTTTATTTATATGAATAAGTAATTAAAAAAAGTATTTAAAAAACATAAAAAGCAATCACTTTTTTAAAATTATCTTTGCCAATGCATAAACAATTATCATCACTCTAATCGTTTTAAGCTTTCTTTGGAAATTGCCTAACATGTACGAAAATAAAGACCTTAATACATTTCCTTTGTAAATTTTCACAACACGCAGGAACGTATTATAATATTAAAGGCCTAAAAAGTTAACATTGACCAATCGATAAATAGCTCTAAATCTTTCCTTTCGAGAAAACAAAACTTGGCATGAATTTGTGCCTAAAATTTGTTGTTAAATAGAATTCAATGGACTTTGAAGTTAATCTAGGTTTTATCTTAAGGAATCCTACGTCATCAACAAAATGAAATTTTCTGTTGTTTCTTAATACATTCTGTTTTTCTAAATAAAAATGTTTCATAAAACCAATTGATCTGATCAGAAAAAAGACGCACATAGGTATGAATTATCTATTACAATATAACAATATCATAAAATCTTATTTGTCTAATTATTTCTAACATTTAATCAGAAACAAACATACTAATGCGTGTCTAAATCACAATCCAGACACAATGTGAACTTACAATTTTACTTTTTTAAATAATAATTCATCATTTTTGTTATAAAATCATATCAATCTTATTTTTGAATTGTTGGGTAACATGAAACTGCTTTTGTTTTTTAACGTGCGTGTTCAGGGACAATAGAATTCACTTCGCTTTTGTGGTTTGATTTAGATATAGATTAGTATGTTTGCTTTTGATCTAAAAGAATTGTTTCACTATAAAATAAATATATATACATATCAATGATAATTCTTAACAATCCGTCCATTATTTGGGACATCAACAATAATGCAAATATTTTAACATAAAATATAAGGATTTGCCTTGGTGTAAGGGACCTTACTGAAGGTCGATCAATAGGAAAACACACTTAATCATATTGAATTTATTATTATCTATTGTGTCTATTTTGCAGTTTTGAAAATATGTTCGTCGTCATATAATGAACGATCTTAAATCTATATTGTTTTGTTGTCATTTTGCCCATGGACAAGTTTTTTATTTAATATATTCAAAACATGTTTTATGCGTTATGTTCCCTCCTGGATTGATTTAAAATTAAGACATTTATTGATCACGCGTGTATAATTTGTCTATACAATGAACACTAATCATGGCAATGCGTATACAGTATGTATTGACTGCGAATCCTAACGGTACATATACATTGATTGACCCCTCCAATATGAATATTCCTAATGAAAGGTCAAATGGACAGGTCAATGTTGTTTACCCAAACAAGTAATCAATCTAGGTAAACGTAAACAGAACCTCTACGTCTTATTAAAACTATATAAATGTCTTATTCTCTGCGACCCTAATGATGTGTTGGAATAGTTATTTTATTCTGTTCTTTTATCTTTTAGACAAAACCTTGTAATGTTGTTTTTGAAATATTTATTGCAGTTTCTATTTATTTATGTTTAATGCAAGGCTTGTTAAATCTGGAGAAAAAAGGTTATTAAATCATACAATTACATAGATTGAATTTTACTTGATATAAGGTTCTTCTTCATAAAAATAATACATGAATATGAATGTCATCTGTATCAAGCAACGATTTTTCAAGTTTTACCTCTGCAGGTTCTTTGGGCTTGTCATTTAATTATTACATATTACACCTCTTTTAGTTCTACAACACTAGACGGCTGTGTCCAATTTCAAGTCCTCATCAGTAAGACTTGGACCCCATTTATGAAACCAAAACTTATTTCAAGATGTTAAAAAGAAACCTAAAGGTTAAAAAATACGGAATTAAGCTGAGAAAGCCTTCCCAAGGGAAAATACCTTAGTTTTTGAGGAATATCAAATATTAACCAGCGCCAATTTTTAAACAATAGTAAATATTTGACAATAATACACAATTTAACCATACCGAGTTTGTAACAGCCTCGGGACAACATCCACCAAAAGAGATACCAGCTCAGTTGTTTAAAATCAAATTTATATCAGTTTTAATTTTACAGCACAAGACGGCAATTTCGAAATACAATTCCTCATCAGTAGGGCTTGGGTATAAAATATTAAACATAATTTGTTTTAAGATGTTGAAAAGATTAAAAGAAACAAAAAGGACCAAATCAAGGCAATAATTAGCTATATATCAGATATGATGACTCTACAATAATTAACTTTTACTTTGTATGCAGCAAATGAATATGATGTATTTTATGATATTTGTTTTTCTAACATCGTTGACAAATGTTAGATTAATAAAAAAAGAAGACCTGTTTATGCACATCGTTCTAAATTGTTTCTGCAATATATGTATTTCGATCAAATTTAAGAACTTAATACCTGTTACCTTCAGTAGTATCCAAGGCGAACACATTTATTTAATTATTTTATTTGTAATGTTGGAATTTGTTTAAATCTGCATTATAATTACAAAGCTTATAAAACATTATTTACCAAAATATGTTTAGTAGTTTATCCAGATTGATGATGTGATGTGTTATGATACATTTTCATATTATTTTTTTCAGTCATTGCGTTATTATTCATTGTACGATGTCTGTGTGTAGAGGATTGCCCATACTTCCATGTTCATTTCACTCTCAATTTAGATAACATATGGTGGGTGTAGCTTAACCCCGCAATCTGCTCTTTGTTCTTATATTTAAAAACAAACATACTAATCCATGTCCGAATCATATTCCAGAAGCAAAGTAAAAACTTTGGAACTGGCAAGTTCGGTCAGTCACTTGAACTTTCACCAGGGAAGTGAGGCAGGGTGCTTCTGAAGAGTAAGCTCCTTCTGTAATGCTAGCTACACCCGCCACGTGTGTAATCAAAATTGTGTGAAAGGAACATGTAACTATCAGACATCACAGAAACATCAAACGTATCAACAATACTGTGATGACCATAGAACTGTTTGAGGGCCTTGATAAGCCTAGGCTTGCAATATCCCTGAGTCAACAATTTATTTGCAAACAGCTTACTTCGTTGAACAAAGTCCCCGTAACTGGAACAAGTTCTACTAATACGTATTAATTGGTGAACAAATACACCATAAGTAGGAGAAAAAGGTATATTGCTGCATAAAAAAAGAAAGTTGACAATAGAAAAATTGGAGTTATCACTTTTGTCATACAACACGCATATAGTGTGTTTCCTTTCAAATATATCGATTATTAGGAATTTTTGTTGATGGATGGTGTTCAGCTTACTAAACAGTAGCACCTGGTCTTACTTTCTTGCACGAATCCTTTGTTTAACTTTTTTGGCCAGTTTGACAGCTTTAATTCTCTTTGCATTTTGATTTCGGTATGTGATTTCCCCATGAAAACTAAATGTAATTTTACATTTGTACCTATCGAAGACCTAACTAACTACATGTAATTAAGTGTAACATTGTCAGGATGTATAATATATTACCAGATTGGCTAAAAAATAGAATTACTGACATGTCGGAAACGGTTATGGTAAATCATATAAAGCTTTATTTGGAAAATTGCGTAACATGTACACAAATAAAGGTATGAGTATATATCCTTTGTAAATTTTAACAAAACAAAAGGTATGCATTATCAATTGAAGGCATTAAAAGCTAATATTGGCCAATTAACAGCAAGCTCTTAATCTTCCCGTTCGAAAAAACAAAAATTGGCATAAATTTGTGCCAAAAAGTAGTTAAATGATATTAAAAAACGTTAAAGTTAACCTAGATCTTATTAAAAGAAATATTACGTAATCAACACGTGATTTGATATTTCGTTGTTTGTTCTTTAAAGATTTTGTTTTTTGGTAATAAAAATGTTTCATAAAACTAATTGATCAGCTCTGAAGAAAAGACGCACATAGGTATGATTTATCTATTACTATATAGCTATACCATATAATACTATTTCTCTTACCTTCATCTGCATGAAATGATTGTCAACTTTCAAATTTATCATTGTTGAAATAGTATAATCGGCTTATCAAGGCCCTCAAAAAGTTTTATGGCCATACATACTACTAAAACAAACATACAAATCCTTGTCCGAATCACAATCTAGAAGCAAAGTAAAAACTTTGGAACTGACAAGTTAGGGTAGACACGTGAACTTCTACCAGGGTGCCCTGGATGGGTAAGCACCTCCTATTTAGCTAGCTACACCCGCCACATGTGTAATCAAATTTTTGTGAAAGGAACATGGAACTATGAGACGTCAAATGTATAATCAAGGCAATCCTGGACACAGAGACATCAAACTTATCAACAATACTGTGATGACGGCCATAAAACTTTTCGAGGGCCTTGATAAACCTAGGCTGGCATTATCCCTGAGTCAACAATGTAATACTATTTCTCTGATTATTACTAACATTTTCCTTAATTTGCATGGAATGGTAAGCGATTGATTGTCAACTCACAAATTTAATTTTTAAATAAAAAAATAAATGTGATAATCAATATTTATATCGAAATCATATCTTTATGAATTGGTAACATGGAACTTCATTAATTCTTAATTGCTTCCTTTAGATTTATAATTGCGAAACATGGACTACAGATTTGAAATATTTTGTTTGACTTTAACTGCATTTTTATACAGAAAAATCAAAACGAATCACACAATTACAAAGCAATAATAATTATTTTGGAGATACATACGATCCATAGTTACAAATAAAATTGAGTACATTATCTGTTGGATAGATTCAAAATTTTACACAGTGAATAATCAGAGAATTGGTGTACGATATTTTTGATTTTATTGTCGAGGTTCGTCTCTTATATGTTTTACGTAATATTACAGATAGACAGGTATAAATATACAATCGCTTGATAATTTGTTTGAAAAAAGACTCAAGGTTAATTTAGACCAATCAACTACGAGTTCCTATACTTCCCTTCCGAGAAGACAAATAAGCAAATAGCTGACTTTTAGATTGCCTGTCCTCACGAGAAATGGATATCTGTATAACCAATGTATATCAGATTTTATGATACATGCAAATATTTAAGTGTTTGTTTGTTAATTCCGAATGTTTTATATATGAAAATGATTGCCATGGATATTGTCCTTTCTGTTATTTAAATTATTGTAACGTCAAAGTTTTAAAATCAAATCAAAGGCTACATTTGAAACTTTATGGCATTTTTGTCTATTGTCAATTTTCCTTTATTATGCAACAATATACTTGCTTCTCCTGCTTAGGATGTATTGGTTTTCCAATAAATACGTCATGATACAGCTAGTTCCCATAACGGGGACTTTGTACAACGAAGAAGGCTGCTTGCAAATAAATTGTTGACTCAAGGATATTGCAAGTCTAGGCTTATCAAGTCCCTCGAACAGTTTAATGACCGTCATCACAGTATTGTTGATACGTTTGATGTCTCTTTGTCAAGGATTGCCCCGGATATATTTGACGTCTCATAGTTCCATGTTCCTTTATGACAAATTTGATTACACATCTGGCGGGTGTAGCTAGCTATACAGAAGGTGTTCACCCATCCGAAGCACCCGGCATCACTTCCCTGGTGGAAGATTACGTGTCTAACCTAACTTGTCAATTCCAAAGTTTTTACTTTGCTTCTGGATTGTTATTCGGATATAGATTAGTATGTTTGTTTTTGATGATATAACAACGCGATCTGTGTTCAAAAACAATTTTTTTGCAGAGTGAAAGCAGGCAAATAAAGTTTAACACGATGACTTACATTTTGGAGTTCCACGGAAAAATAAGCTTTACTATTTACATTCGAATAAATGATAAAATAAAAAATTATCAAAATTCCATTGCAATTTGAATCATTATACAATCATAATAACAAAAATAGACATACAAATCAAATGTTATACCGGTTTTAATTTTATAGTATTATACTTTAGTTTCGTAATGCTATTCAAAAATTAGTAGCGCTTACATGAAAATTGTAAAATCAAATACCAATCAATGTGATCGATTAACATTAAAATCAAAATAAAATGATCTGATGCTTTTCTATTAATATTGTTTTTGTCAAAGGAATATATAACTAGCTAAAACCTAAAAAAACCTTTACAACTAAGAAAATATGTAACAGGAAAGAGACAAAAAATGCAGAGACCAAAGAGGGACCTAAACTCGGACTTTTCCAATAAAAGCAGTATATACTACCCACTGAGCTGCCTGGCTGATTTTAAAGGAAAATCCGGCACAGCCCCCCTTCTAGTTTAAGATCAACTCCCTTGAAACCATCAGAATCAACCTTTTTTCGCAATTTTCAAGCGTCGGACAAGCCCCCAAAGGTAATAGGAAAGGGAAAATATCTATTAGCCAAACCTTCCATATATTAACAAAACGCTTTACAAATTCAGCTATTAGGAAATGTACATATGTCGAGTCCGGCCATATATATATATATATATCCTCATACAAAATATTTCCTAAGCTACATTTAGTAAAATAATTTTAACTGCTCGAAAAGAATAATAATTGTAACCAAAGCACTACTAATGGGGAATAATATATAATGTAATGAACATAAATACTTTTTATATTTTGAATAATTTTTAAAAGATAAGGCGAGAGCTTGTAATCCGATTTTTTTCAATAGTTTAATTGTGTGCAGCTTGTTTTGTTGTATAATGCCGACAATTAGCTCTTCTATAGAATACTTATTGTGAGACAAATACATTATAAGCCGGAGGAGCAATTATATTGCTGCATAGAAAACTAAAGTTTACAATAGAAAAATTAAAATCTTTACGTTTGTCATATGGTGTCAAATGTAGACTTTCATTGTCGTCATTATTAAGGCGTAGTTATAAATAAGAAATAAGAAGTAGAATGCGCTGAACGGTTTTACTTAACATTCAAATATTTTTAATGAATAGTGGAAAAACTTCATCATATGCTTGTAATATGATCTTGATAATTATATTTTGCTTATCTAAAATTAACCCCTATTTTGATAACTTGTTTTAATAGTATTTACAAAAACAATGATCGTGTCTACCCTCTTGATAACACGTTAAAAAACTGGGTTTATTTATTAATCAAATTGAAGTTACCTAGTTAAAACTATGTAATGTGCTTTAAAATGTTTAGGGAATTATCCATATATATGATTAATTCAAGATTTTAAAAAAAGATATGTATTGATTTGACTTATTATATAAATTTAATTTACTATTGTAAACCAATATTGAATACAATCAACTTTAACGTTATTTATGACGTTATTTAAGTAGTATGGGGTTTTTAACAAATTTGATAAAACAGTCCGATCTGAAATAAAGGTCACCTTAATATTAAGGCAATCATTATGATATCTCGATTGTTTATATTCTTAGGAGTTGGATCTGTATATAAAGACCACTCACAGGTTCGCTTGGATCGACAAGTTCGACTGTGGTAAAACAACTAATAGCTAATAATAATTCATTTTTCATGTTCAAAACGGATATCTTTTACAGATGGCGAATTTTCTATTCCTAATTTTACATATCTACTCAGGCATCGAACTGACTTGTGTGAAACTTTCTGGAACACAATGTCGAAACCATGTAACGTCCTCTGTAGTGACATAAAAAAGTAATTACCAGATTAAATATAAGATAGTCTGAAAGCTTTACAATATTTTTTATTAATTAAATTCACTGTAAAAATGTTTGTATCATACACTTATTGTTACTTATGCATCAATGGTTTATATCGGTTATCCTATATTTCTTATTAATTTCATTTTTGATTATTAATTTGAGAAAAATGAAGCAAGCCGCTTCCAAATATCTACACACATAGATGTTGATATTCACAGAATGAAATGTCATCTATAAGCCACCTATAAGCCATGCTTATAGAAGCTTATAGATTGGCTTATAGACAAAAAGTCACTGTAACATATATTCACCGGCAATAGAATTTCATCATTGTTAGTTTTCAATTTATTTATTTATTTATTTATTTATTTATTTATTTATTTATTTATTTATTTATTTATTTATTTATTTATTTATTTATTTATTTTTATCCAATTTGTATAAATGACAAAAAGGCACTTAAACATATATTTACCGGCAATTAAATTTTATCATTGTTAGTTTTTAACTTATTTATTTTTTAGTTATTTATTTATTTATTTATTATTATATTTTTTATTTATAATCTCTAACCTGCTCAACACATTTTTTAAGCACCAAATTCACTCTTTTTACAGCTTCTTATAAACGTATTTATTTATCTTTTTTAATTTCAAAAGGTGATAGTTTCGACTATTTATCAGTTACATGTCCACAGGCAATAAACACATCCCAGTCACTTATTAATGACCATCGGTACACCTCATCAACACCTTACGTAACAAATTGATAACAGAAGCAATTTCAAACTCATTTAACCAGACGATAGCAGATTCCACGTGAAAAAATTACCTGTATGATTTAATCTAATTAACTTTAGTTAATTTGGATGGACCGGGAGTATTAGTACTTTTTACCAATTGTCATTTATGTGTAAATAAATGAATAAAAAAATATTTATTATTAAAACTTTAATAAATATCTAAAATATGAGAGAGAGAGATTAACCTAATGATCTTAATATTTATATAAATAAATGAATCAATGAATGAATGAATGAATGAATGAATGAATGAATGAATGAATGAATAAATAAATAAATAAATTAATAAATAAATAAATAAATAAATAAATGCATAAATGAATGAATGAATGAATGAATAAATAAATAAATAAATAAATAAAAATCACAAATTCATCTGATAAAACTGGTAGATCTTTGAACTATTGTCTCCATGTGAAGATTTCTGGATCCAGTAAAATAATTTGTACTGATACTATAAACCTGCATGATTTTATAATCATAGAAGATGTTCATGATCATTATATATTTTTAAACGGTGTTTAATATGAAAATGTATTAATGCATTTTACAACTTCGTGATCAACCGCTCAAAAACAATAATTTTATTATATGCATCTTGCAGTCGGTCACGTAAGCGATATTTAATACAGTATTATAATTATGTCTCATTTTTATGTGGAGTTATTTTATTTAATTGAATATTTTATCTACGATCAAGAACGAGGTAAGACAGAATTAATATTCATATCTCAATCGCACTCTCAATAAAATGGGACAGTTAGGTACCATATTCGCGCAAAAGGACTGAGGGTTTCTGTTTAAAAAAAGTTTAATAAAAGAGTGATATCCTAGCGCAAAAATGACACAAAAATGGTGCAAATGGATTTCACTACTACCAATTTACATTTGTTTCCATTGCAGAAACAAGACAAATCTCAAAAGCATAATATCTATAAATTACATGACCAGAAACAACCTGCATACAAATATTTCCTCACAAATGAAATAAAAAGTAACCAACTTAGAGTGAGTTGAGTTGAAAAATGATGTTAAACGTTCCAGTCAAGAATATTTCACTTATATTGAGACATCGCCAGCTACAGGCGAATGTGCATAAATTTTGCCTGCCCGTTGCGCTGATGGCTGCTATACAGCCAAGCTACCGTGAGACGGGACCTCGTTCATTTTTAGTTCCCATCCGAAAGAACTGTGACTTTCATTTCGTAATGCCGAGTGCTTGGCGAAAAAACAATTATTACCCACTTTCAAGTCTAGGGACAGATCCGGTCGGGGTTCATACCCACGACCTCCCATTTAGGCGAGCAGTCCACAAACTGAGCAACTGCAACAAACTTAGAAGCTATAAAGTTATATGATTTAATGTTGTGATTAAAAAAAACAAAACAAAAACTCAACTTTTATTTCGATCGGCATTTATTTATTTATTTAAAGAAAATTATTGTTATAAATTTAAAAGATTATTACAAGTTACGACCGAAGATTATACGTTGCACCTTGCACACAGTGGACGGTTTACTGACTATACAGGAGTGCGAGATAACCCTCCTAATTTACCGAACTGAAAATTTTTCATGTGTTTGCTTGCCGAAAAATGGTTGTTTTCTCCGTGTGCTCCAATTTATCCACAATCCTAGAATCTGGATCTCACCAGCTTGGTTCGTATTTTGTTCGGGCAAGTCCTAGTGTGAAAAAATTCGTTTGCCGAGTGTTTGTTCTTTTTTCAGTGTACTTCCGTTTCCTCCACCCTTGTTGAACTTGCATGCTCCCCCAGAAAAATCGCTTTCTAAGTACAAATGGTGCAATTTCCGCCATCTTGAACACTGTCGAGCGTCCTTTTTACCTTGCATTCAAAGTAGATCTAAACCAGTCTAGCTTTTTTTCAAAAATTGTAATATTGATGCAGGTGGCTATGAGTGTCGGTAAGTTCATAATACTAGTATCTTTATCGATATATGTCTATCAACTGTACTGTCGAAATTTGTCGCCGTCGGTAACTTGTATTGTCGGTCTTATTATTTGTCGAGGTGTAGTTGTGCATCGCAGATCCAGACCGACATTTTGTCGTTATATTAAAGGAGTTCGTTCGACCTTTGAAAGTTGTAGATCGACATGTCGATCCTTTGGACGGATACCAGTGTTTTGATTTAATTTAGTCGATAAATGGATGAACGTGGTCTGGGTGATCCAGTTGAGTTGATAAAGGAAAGTCTTTCTGTTTGAATCCCGGTCCTGAGTTTGATTGATCATTGATTAATGGGGTTTTACTTCAAAGTCAACAATATTTCACTTATATCGAGACGCCACCAGCTATAGCTGTGTTTTGTGGTGATGGCATTATGCAGTTAGGGTTCTATATCGTGCCACGCCTACCGTGACAAAGGGTCTCGATTTTTAAGGTATGTCATTTCTTAATGCCGAGCGAATTTTGGGTCATACCTGACTAGAGACCAAACCCTCGACCTCCTTGACTTAAGTAACAAGCACTTTACCAACTGACCTGCCTGCTACATATACCTAAGGGGTAGGTCTCCTACTACACACCCCCTTTTCCACACTTGTATAAAAGTAACTGTATGATATCCACCTTTTATTGCATTACATCCTTTTTGTATTAGTTTAAAAATGACTAGTTAGTCAGTTTCATCATTATATAATGCGCATTAAGGGTGCAACAGACAAGAATCTTGTCACTAGAAAAAAAACACTGTTTATTTCAGACTGATTTGTTTCGTAAAGCCAATAAGCGGGCGAATAGAATAAAAAGTCAAATGAAACAGATTTTTCCCCCATTAAAACCAATTAAAAATAAAAATGTACAAAAATTTGTACTTTTATATGGAAATAGAACATCGTGCTGTAAAAATATACAAAAAAGATAATTTTGAGTGCTAAAAATTAGTTCTCCCTCTCTCTCTCTCTCTCTCTCTCTCTCTCTCTCTCTTGGCCATTTCCCTTGGTTTTAAAAGGTAAATTAGATGAATTCACGTATGATTAATGGAATCACTTTTCATTAAAGTCTCTTTATTAGAATGACTAATTAACGTTATCTACTGATACTAACTGGTTTCTTTCGCGCCTCAGCGATCAGGTAAATAACATCATCACCTAAGACTGGTCAGTACTACCTGGATTCTTTCATGTTTCAGCGAACTGGTAAAATACATCACCTGATTACAATTTCCCCTACCCAATTTCCTACCTGTGTACACGAATTAATTAATCAGTACCAATAATTAAGTGGTCATTACGCTGGTTGATTGGCAATTAGCTGTGAGAGAGAGGGCAAAAGTCGGGGCCACTGGACTTTGCGATCAGTATATGTATAACGTCGATTAAAACGATTTTTATTGATGATAATAGAATATATACCGTATTTTCAAATATTTATAAAAAAAATAAAATAGAATAAAATATCACATAAACTAAGTGTCATATCATATACGTTTTCTAAACACCGATTTTGGGTAAGGTGGGCTCAAGTACCGGGTTGCAATAAGAAATATCGTCAAAACAAATAAAAATATAGATGTAATATGCAAAGAGAGATCTTCAGAATGACACCTCAAATTTCTGAATATCTTGAAAATAAACCAAATTAATCGGATTTCAAATATGCCAGACTTAAGTTATAAATAGATCCTGTTGTTCGGTATGTTAAAAAAAGTGTTCTCTAGAAACATATCAAACAGTATAAGGTATTTCCGCAGGTACATATATAATTATAGTATTTATTGGCATAAACGACACATTAATTTGTGATACTCTCTTCCCAGTCTATCTCTCTCTCTCTCTCTCTCTCTCGTTAAGAATTTTATAATTTGTTACATAATGAAATCATTTATATAACTTTCTCTCAGGCGGTTTAAAAATACTTCACTTCTTCTTTCTCTCATAAAACAATTTCATGTGTAATCTCAAACCATTACATCAGTGCCAGTCATTCGTTTTTTTTTACTTTCTATGATATAAGAATGGATTAATACAAAATAACATTGAAACTTGTATTTCTAGCTTTTACCTTGTTCTATATTTTCTTTTAAAGATTATCCACCAATAAAGAAAACAAGTACCGGTATTACAATAAAAAACCATATTATAATGGACAATTTTTAATAAAATTTACAGTTTTTATCTCAAGCATTATTGAATATATAAATAAAATATATATTAACCAAACATCTGATCGATGATTAATCTTCATAATTTATCTCTGCC
Source organism: Anadara kagoshimensis (assembly GCA_021292105.1). Lineage (NCBI taxonomy): Eukaryota > Metazoa > Mollusca > Bivalvia > Arcoida > Arcidae > Anadara > Anadara kagoshimensis. Next base: position 50,415,643 of record CM037869.1, read on the forward strand.
AGCCAGGTACATAAGTATATTACAGGTGAGATTTGACTTCTGTCTTCCTTTATATCTTGGGTCAGTAAGCCTAAAAATTGTTCTTCTATAACTAATAATAATAATAATAATAATAATAATAAAAATAATAATATTATATAAATAAATAATAAATATGTAAAAAAACTACTGAAATCAGATATATTTATTATTGATAGTTTATAAAAATCTGAAAGTTTAAGAGCTAGTCACGTGATCACATCTTATATAACTGGGTACTGATAACATTTAAAATAAGTGATTTGAGTTCGTGTCCTCCGTGGCCTAATGGATAAGGATGTAGATTGAGAATTAGACTGTAGTCGGAGAACCAAGGATCGCGAGTTCAAGTCTCGCTGGGGGCAAAATTGAGTAAGAGTGATAGTAATTATATGTGATTTCAGGAAAAAATCATCAAATAAAATAAATATATGAATAAAAAGATATATGAAGAAAAAGATAAACAAATATAAGAAAAAACATAAAAAATAAATAGAATAAAATTTTTAATTACAATTAAATAATTTTATTATTAAATTAAAAAGAAATACAATTAATGAAACAAAATAGTTCATAACAATTAAATAAATATTAATAAATAAAGAAATTAGTTAGGAAAGTAATAATTATTTTTAATATGTTTATATTATTTTAAAGTTAAAATAATATATATTAAAATTGTTTTTGTATTTTTTTGTTAAAACAAACCCTTAAAAATCTTAAAACCAAATTAAAGATCCTTAAAATTTATTTCTAATGACAGAAGGCTTATAGGTGGTTTATAGATGGCTTACAGATGGCTTACATTTTGAGTGCCAATAAGCCATCTATAAGCCGGCTATATAGATGGCTTATAGGTCATCTATAAACGGCTTATAGATGGCTTATAGATGGCTTATATGTGGCGTATAGCCCTCTATAAGCCCTCTATAAGCCCCCTATAAGCCACCTATAAGCTGGCTTATAGGCAGTTTTTAATCTTGTGATTAGAAACGTAAATTCATCAAAATCCTCAAAATATTCATTGCTGTCACATTAATGTCTCTGTATCCAAAAAAAAAAAAAAAAAAAAAAAAAGGTATAAATGTATTTCACGTTCCATGTTTCTTTCTTTTTTTGAATCATCACTTGCCAAGTGCAACTACATATGAGATAATACCTTCCAAAACAACCGTTAAAGCGTTTAAGTTAGTAATTTGTCAGTTTCAAATGGGTTTCTTGTGATTTGGATACAGATTAGTATATCTGATTTTGATTTCATTCTCATCATGTAGCGGGTGTAGCTAAATTGAAAGAAGGTCCTTATCAAGTCTGACTTTCCTGGGGGAAGTTTATGTGGTTAACTGTAGTTTGCCATTTTTGAATATTTTTTGGTTTTAAAATTTAGAATTGGACATGGTATATTTTTATTTTATTTATTTTACTTCCTAATTGGTAATTGAATACAAACATACTCATTCATGTCCGAATCACAATCTAGAAGCAATGTAAAAACTTTGGAAATGACAAGTCAAGTTGAAAAAACGTGAACTTTCACCCGAGAAATGAGCCGGGTGCACCGGAAGGGTAAGCAAATTCTGTTTGGCTAGATACAGCCGCCACTTGTGCAATCAAAATTGTGTAATGGGAACCTGGAACTATGTTACGTCAAATATATTCAGGGCAATCCTAGACACAGAGACATCAAATTCACCTACAGTACTGTGATGACAGCCAGAAAACTTTTTGAGGGTCTTGATAAGACCAGTCTTGTAAAATATCTGAGTCAACGATTCCGCGAAAAAAGAACAAAAACAATGGACATTGATTATTGATTGCCTTTCAAGTATTGCACATTATTTTTAAGTCATTTTTTATTTGAATACTTTCTTGTGTAATAATTAACAAAAGGTATTTAAAATACCCATTCACAGATCTTGAATTATATAACAACTGTGCATATCTATTTTTTAACAAACTGCACAAAGACACTCAATACAGCTAATCGGTTACAATAACGTGAGTATTAATATCACTGATAATAGTATTAATATTACAACAACAACAACAACAACAACAACAATAATAAATAATAATAATAAAATGAAAATATTGTTGATAAGTTAGTCCCTGTATCTTCCAAAATTATCTTCGATATATTTGACCTCATAATTCTTTAATTCCTATTTTTGATTACACACGCGGCGGCTATATCAAATGTAAACGGTAAACAGTACCAAGGTCTGTTCACTTAATACTCTGCTATAGAATCGTACGCATAACCGGTTTGTTTTGCAACCAAAGAATCGGCTTATAGACACATCGACAAATTAGTGATATTTAAAACATGCACAAAGTATTGAGTCATGTTGAGTAATGGTGTTTTACGTCTCAGTCAATAATATGTAATTTATATCGAGATGCCGCCAGTTATAGGCATAATATAGCACTGACCTTTAAGGTGCCAAGCCCACCGTGGCACTGTACCTCCTTTATTTTAAGTTTCCATCAGAAATAACCGTGACTTTCATTTCATAATGCCGAGTGCTTGGTGGAAGAACATTCACTACCCATTTTCAAGTCTTGGGTGTAATCCGGCCAGGTTTTGAACCAACAATCTCCCACTTACGGAGCGAGTATCTACCAACTGAGTTACTGCCGTGGTGCACACTGCATTTAAACGGTAATATTTCAGGCCTAAGCTTATCAAGGCACATAAAAAGTAAAACAGTAGTTTTTAAATAGTATTGATTAATTTGATGTATCTATATTGAAAATTATAATGTATATATTTTACCTCTCATAATTCGCTGTTTCTTAGTTTTTAGTTTTTACATTTACAGGGCGATAATACAAGGCAATCCTTCCACACAAGCCGATCTCACATGCTTAATAGTAGTCGGCATTTCATTGGTGATAAAATCATTAAAGTAGGATGCCTAGATTTGCCAAAAAGCAAAACGTTATCTACCTTATTAGACGTAATTTTATTAAATCATAGAAGTGGCATGCAAAGGTTTTTTAGTTAAAAAATTGTAAAATTCCAAAAATTACCAAAGCAACATCAATTACAGAGAGCAATTATTTATCTTTCCAATCAGAAATTCATGTAATAAAATATATTTTGCCTAATTTTTGTCTTCAATGTATTTAAATAATTTAACTTTTCAATTGATCATAAAGTATTTATATATCAAATTAAAGTTTTAACAAATTTCGTATTCCAAAATATTTCAATTAAATGTATTAAAATGGTTTGCAATTTCCTTAGGGTTGTACAAATAATTATTATTTTTTTTTTTTGCAGAGTACAAAATGGACTATTTGAAACTATTTTGTATCATGTTGGTTGTTATAGGTAAGAATAATTTGCTTTTAGTAAAATTGTTCAAGTATAATAGTTTATTAATGTAGTATGTTAAGCTTTTTTGCGATTGAAATATTTTTAGCGCTTTGTATGTAGCCAATTTAAACGACTACGATTTTTGTTCAAGACTAACAACACTTGTAAAGATCTTTCGGCACGTTCTATTCTTCAATAGTTTTAAGTTTTGATTAAAAAACAACTAAGCAATGCTTAATTGTTGAAAACATTGCTTTACAGTAGATGAATTCGATAAAATACATTTTTGTTCGTCTAATTGTTTAAAATTCAGCATCTTAAAAAATTTGCATTTTATCAATTGTTGACAGAGCATTACTTATGAGGAAAATATTTAGAAACGTTTGTCAAGAGCTGCATAATAAGAATAGGTTTAGTAACAGTTGTCCAAAGTTCATGATGATTGATTCAATGAACACGATTATAATTCCTAAAATACGATGAAAATATAAATAAAAGAACAAACATAGAAAACATACGACATATTTATTTAAATTTTATTTCACTTATTTCTTTATTTATTATCTAGGAAGAAGCATGGCTACCACTGACCCATGTGAGGACAACATAGAGTTACCTTCTATAGCCGGCAGATCTCCGTTGTCAAGTGCTACACTCCTTGTGATGCGATCATATCACCACGGTGGTACAAAACTCCTAGATATGATATGGTAACTACGAATCCGGGACTGAACAAATGCGGCTCAACATCTCCCATTTACTTACAAGGTACACGATATTGCATGGTTATACATAACCTATGACTTAACAGATGTAGCTACATATTTTTTACTGTTATAAAAGTCAGGATGTCCAAAGCCTTCAAAATGTGTCATTATCGTCTTTATAAGTTTTATGTCACTGTATTCAACATTTAATTTGCAAATACAGAATTGAGAATGATTTATCCTTAAACGTTTTGACGTCAGAAACAAGTCAGTTGAAAAAGTAACGTTACCCCTAAATTTCCACAATAGAATTGTCACTACCTTGTGTGGAATAAAAAAAACATTTGATTCATTATTTACTGCAATAGGTCTTGCAAATAAACCTTTTTAGACACGAATTTACAACTGTAAATCTAATTGTTGACAAAACAATCATAATGTCAAGTTATTTTTTTTTAAATTAGAACTGTTGAAATGTCAATTGTAATCCATAAAATTATAACATTTGCTCTAAACAGTTGAACACTTAAAACCAAATCTATTTCTCAATTTAAAGATAAATTAACTAAAAACGGTTCATTTATGATGGAAATTGTATTAAAATGTTGAGGCTTCATTCTTAAAAAACACTGCAAAAAGTCGAACGAGGCAGAATTATCAGATGAATTCATTTCCTGGTAAAAGTTCACGTCTATGACCTATTTTGTCAGTTCCAAAGATTTTACTTTGATTCTGGATTGTTATGCGGACATGGTTTAGTATGTTTTTCTTTGATGGTACAATTGGAATAATGTCAGGATGATTATATTTTTTACCTTATAAACATGATTTATGAATTTTTTCCATCTGCTTTTTCAATCGTATATTTTTGATTCATTTTCTTTTTCTAAATTTTTCTGCAAGATTATAGTTATATTTGTCAAAGTTGTCACCAAATTTTATACAAACTCCAAATATTACCGTTGTAGAATGGCCTGTTTTTTTCCGGACATGAAACCCGCGGGAAATCTGTGGAATAATTTAATGGAGAAAGTTGCTTAGAAATGTTTGAAGTTATGTCATGATTAATAATAGTCATCAACATAACAAATGGATCATAAACTAAATAACAACTCTTAATTATGTATTTTTGAATGTTATAAAAGCTGTTTTTCATAAAAATCAAAAACAAACATACTAATCCATGTCCGATTCACAATCCAGAAGCAAAGTAAAAACTTTGGAACTAACAAGTTAGGTTAGACAAGTGAACTTCCACCAGGGAAGTGAGGCCGGATGCTCCATAAAAAGTCATATCAACTTTTTTTTCTTCTTAACTACAGAAACAGGGGGTAACGTTTCTTTTTACAAATTTAGTGGTGACATTACTGTTTAAACATACCTTTATATGTTCTGTATAAATAAACATGATATTCACAATATTGTGTTAACGACCGGCCAATAATTCTATTAAAGCTTATGGTAAAGTAATGATGTGTTTCTTTATTCCAGGCAGTTTGCCAAATGACACAGCAATACATAACATAACTGCGTGTTTGGTTTCGCCTTTTGGAGGATGTGCTGACACATTTATCGTTAGAGTTAAGAAGTGTGATAAGGACAGAGCGTATTACTTATCACCTACGAGTTTGTGTCCATCTACTTATTGCTTTTGTAAGTATCCATCAAATATCACTAACCCTAATTCAAAACCGATAAAAACTTCAATTTAATGAATCAAACCATAAATAACAATTTTGCACTCTTGTTAGAGAGAAATACTCCCATATAATTTGCAATTAATCTGTATTAATTTTTCTGCACTAAACGGGTGTTTAGGAATATAAAAAGAAATTGTATCAAAATGGAATGAGAAAATATAAGGAAGAATAATTAATTTTCCTCAATCAAATTGCGACAATATTTCAACGATTAAGCATATGCTAGTATTTTAAACATTTGTAAAGTATAGAAATGGATAATATTGATGAGCTATATTAAAATAGACCTCAAAAATGAGTAAAACAATAACATGTTTACAAATTACACCAGTTTCTTCTATTATGTAATAGTTATATGAGATTATATTAACAAATCAAAAATTCAAACACCATACCTATCAGCATTACCATTATGATGACCATACATATTTAAGGCTTGGCTGCCTTAGAATTGTAATATTTCTTTTTTAGCAATTTATTTGTAGACACCAGGCATGCTTCATTATATAACGTTCTTGTACATAAATAGTTATTTTTCCGCCCGTTGGTACATAGGGCAAGGAATAGAGTGTTTAACCTGTCTCTGTCTTGTGCCATCTTTTTCAGTTCTTGTATAGGGAACGCAAGTTCTATCAAATTGTGTTTACCTTACTAATGTATTTATTTATCACGCACGCGTGTTATCTAATGTCGTTTTTTGTTTTGATTTTTCATTTTCAGATGCATCACGGAACGTCACAGGTATGTATAAACCCTAACATATAAACCTCATAAATAGAACAAAAATTAATATTTATAATGATATTAACCATCACTAAATGTTATATATTTTATATTATATTATTATTATAATAGATTATTGAGAGAAGAAATTAACAAAATTTACGTAGAACCTATTTCAAATCTGAACAGAAAACACTTTGTCGCAATATTTTTACGCCGTAAATATACAAATTACTCTCATTTTACCACTAAACGTTGTGTGCCTTTTGGTATCCTGGCATATTTTCAAAAATATTTATATGCACCTTTACAAGTCTGGAAAAGTTGACAAAAATATTCTTTCTATTTTAGATCTAGCACCTACTTGGACACCAAGTTCGGTTACCGTTATTCCAGATGTAGATTTTGACACAGAGCCTAGGTTGCCAACATATTATTTCACCTGTAGTTTTACTCCAGAAACGACGGAAGCGCTTTTATACAAAATAACATGGTTTGTAAATTCAGCCAAAATTAAAGAAACTGGATATTTAACTGAAAGTGACATGGCGAATTCAGGGCGTTTGACAGAAATTGACTTGACAACCAGGGACTATAAACTAAATATAACGGTAAGAAAAACTTCACATAAAAACAATTTACTGATTCGTACATGACACAATGCACTTGGATGCGTAAATTTTTTATAAATTATGTATTTATATGAATAGCATAATAGTGCGGCCAAATTCGTAAATAATGGCTATCCAATGGAAGCTGTAAAGATGGACAGATGTCCCTTTTAAACATTTTCAAATAACCCAAATAAAGAATCATTGGTATAAATAACATATTTTACTGGTTTTTGTTTTTTAAAAAGATAGTCTTTATATAGAAAAAAAATTAAAGCAGGTTGGACTGTTGTCTTTGTTAGACTGTAGTCTTTGTTTGTTAGGACGGCCTATTCACAAACACAACAATAAACATTAAAACACAATGCTGTATACAAACCTGTAAGACAGTGCCGTTCAAAGTGCTATAACTCGTATAAACAAACAGATCGGATTTACTTTACTTTATAAGATACATTCTTAAATGTATATCGGGAATTTGTCGTTAGGGAGTTTTGATGCCATATTTTCACAGTAAATTTGAATGATTTATAAAATAACTGCGTTGTATTTGTGCACAATGATAATTTAAGATATAAATATTATTGTGTATTTGTGTAAAGTGATAATTTACGGTATAAAAATAAATGTTGCATTTGTGTAAAGTGATAATTTACTGTGTTGTATTTGTGTAAAGTGATAATTTACTGTGTTGTATTTGTGTACAGTGATAATTTACTGTGTTGTATTTGTGTACAGTGAAAATTTAAGGATAAAAAATAACTGTTGTATTTGTGTAAAGTGATAATTTTAAGTGTAAAAATGAATGTTGTATTTGTGTAAAGTGATATTTTACTGTAATATATTTGTGTAAAGTGATAATTTAAGGTGCAGAAATAACTGTGATGTATTAATATTCAATGAGAATTTAAGGCGCTAGTCAATAAGGGTAACGCTTGCAGAATTTATCTAATCTTCATGTGTTGTAATTGTGTACAGTCATAATTTACTGTGTTGTATTTGTGTACAGTGAAAATTTAAGGATAAAAAATAACTGTTGTATTTGTGTAAAGTGATAATTTTAAGTGTAAAAATGAATGTTGTATTTGTGTAAAGATATATTTTACTGTAATATATTTGTGTAAAGTGATAATTTAAGGTGCAGAAATAACTGTGATGTATTAATATTCAATGAGAATTTAAGGTGCTAGTCAATAAGGGTAACGCTTGCAGAATTTATCCAATCTTCATGTGTTGTATTTGTGTACAGTGATAATTTACTGTGTTGTATTTGTGTACAGTGAAAATTTAAGGTATAAAATAACTGTTGTATTTGTGTCAAATGATAATTTAAGGTATAAAATAACTGTTGTATTTGTGTCAAGTGATTATTTACTGTGTTGTATTTGTGTAAAGTGACATTTTTAGGTGCAGAAATAACTGTGATGTATTAATATTCAATGAGAATTTAAGGTGCTAGTCAATAAGGGTAACTCTTGCAGAATTTATCCAATCTTCATTGGTTTTGAGACGTCAGATTTGATTTGAAAATGATATTATCTTTGTGATATGAACACTGAAAGTTATTTTTAGTTTTGATTATGTTTATTTACTTAAAGAAAGATAAAACATGCAACCGAAGTTGCTCTACAGACGTTTTTCATGTAGATATTATTTTTTACTTTCAGTTATCTTGTGGTGTAATAGCAGTGAAATCAATACAAGGGGAGCCAGGCAACTATTCTCACAGCGCGGATTTCTATGCTGGGATAAGGGTAAGGATGTTAATTAAATAACATTAATAAAGCCGCGTGTGACAAACATCATGACGTATATTTTCTGCTTCCCTTGCTTATGTCGTGTAGTTTCGCTATGGTAGTAATTGTTTAAAAATATTAAATTTTATGCAACGATGAAAACAAATACATTGTTGACGCAAGGATATTGCAAGCCTAGACTTAAGAGGGCCCTCAAAAAACCTGCATGGCTGTAATCACATTTTTGTTGACAAGTATTATATCTCTGTGTCTGAAATTACTCTCTATGACCATATGTGACATCTCATATTCTTTTCATTTTACAATTTCGCTTTCACACCCCGAACTTAGCTAGCTTAACACGAGATACTTACAAAAAAAAACACAGTCTCACTCTCCTGATAGATATCCACATGATTAACTTAATTTGACAATTGTAAAAATGTTTACATTGCATAAGGTATTTCATTGGAATTGACTGGTATGTTTATGTTTGGCGTTGATTATAAAGATGTATTTTGATCTTTAATATATGTTGTTTGCACACCTTACCCATTTTTATTGTCGTGCCAGAAGGTATTTTTACACAATGAAAACACTTAAACCGATCATTTGGACTTCGATTTATATGATGCAATAATAAAAACATGTTGTATACTTGTGCCAGTGAGTAGACCTATGTCTCTATATACACTTTTGTGCATTGTGATAATTGAATGAAATATATTCAGTGTTTGCTAAGTTATATCATCTGAGGTGTTGAGAAAACTTTATTCTATTAATCATTCATTTATCGTTTGAATTGAATCTATAGGAGGCGAAAAGAAGTGCTACATTAAAGCTTTTTTCATGGTCTGCAAAATAAACACTTAATCAACCCAATAATAATCAATCGTCAAAAAATTTAGAGAAACGTTTCGATCGGCTTATGTTAATTTATTAGTTTTATTTGGTTTTCCTGTTTAGGTTTTGAATCGAACGATTTTTCTCCAATCCGGCGGTGAAGCATATATATATCTGAAACCTACCGTTCCTATACCATGCCCAAACTATACAGACCGTTTCTGCAACTATGCTATATGGATGTTTAAAAATTATGACGCATATGAATGCAAAGGACAAAATATAGTATTAAATAACAGATGTGGAGTGGATATGAAAGGAGCTAGAGGTAATGAAACAGCATGGTTCAATACAAGACAATGGGAAAATGAAATACCAATGTTGGTAAAACACAGAACCGAAACCACTTTTGACAGTGACAGAATGTACACACTACAACTGAGAGTTAGTGATATACTTTTCAACGATATACTCAACGGAACGGTGCTAGATGATGTACAGGTAATATTTATATATTTGTATTTCACTATGTTGAAAATTATAATCGACCGATGTCATCTTCGGAAAGAAATCTTGCCATTCGATTTTTGCTTCCTTCAATTTAATTTGCTTTGGACTTGTGAGTTAAACAATTTGGAATGGCATCTTTGTTTTTAAAATGACTGGTTGGTTGGATTAATGACTTACAGTTTGTTCTTATTGGAGTGTTAGAAAATTTATATTGATAAGCATTTATCTTTAACAGCAGTATAAGAATTTGATTATTTGATAGCGTTTTAACCATGCTAATTTGATTTATTATTATATTCGTTTTGATATGTGGTGATGTATTTGTTTTTTAGGTGATCATTATCCAAACAGAAGCACAGGTATGGAAAGATAAAGTATGTTTTGGTGTTGCTGACCCACATATTCGCACTTTTGACGGAAAGTAAGATTTATTTAAATGCAACTAAACTTAATTTTGTAAATATACATATAAATAATCTGGTTAAGGAACCTAGGGTACCCCTTTAATATAAACTAATGACCTACCGTAATGTTTTAGATGAATAAATATGTTATTTTTTAATTAAGGTCCTTAAATATTTAATGGGTGTCATCACAATAATATTGATAAGTTTGATGTTTTCTGAGCCCAAAATTACCGTGAATGTATTTGACGCACATAGTTACATATTCCTTTCATTCACAACGAAATTTTAAATATGGCGGGTTTAGGCAGCTCAAACGGAAGTCTTCATCCTTCCTGTGCACTTTAAGATTTAAAGCTTTCACTTTGCATTGCTGAAATGGCCAAGGTCACAGTGTTTATTTTATTATTTATTATTTTGCAATAACTATTTATCTAGTTACTACGAAATGCAAATGGCAGGGACATATTTGATGTACAGACATACCACATTCAATATATCGGTGAGTATACATAATTCTTCGTTTTCGAATTCTTATATTTAAACATAGATCATTCTGTTAATTTGTTTGGACAACCCACCATCTCTTGAACGTAGGTCAAGGGATTATAAATTCACATGTTTGCGCTAATGCATATGCATATGACGTCATTTAATTGGTGTTCCAACAATTTGTAAACAGCTGTACATTTATTGATTATTTCTAGATCCAAGCAAAAAACGACTTGTTGGGGTGCAAGTGTATACTGCTTTTGTGGTATAGTCATCAATGCAGGAAGAGACGTTTTTATGATATACGTATGTCCAGATTATCCAGTAAAGTTTGATCGCTTCATGCGATGTGGAGATGGATTACTAAAAGCTTCAAGCAAAGGAGGTTCCGAGTATGAGGTAAGTAAATTATCGTTACAAAAAGAGGCGACTTTAAGTATAATGTAAATATAACAAAGTAGAAGCGTTCATGAAATATGTTCTTGCACGGAACAATGTTTGTGCTTCTATAAAAAAAAACATTATCGTCTTTGTTTAAATTAAAAGCCAAAGATATCTAAAGCAAACTGAGTTAAATACCAGAGAAGCGAAGCCCGGTACTCCGAAGGGTACGTTCTTATGTATTACCGGCATGAAATGTGCTTTTAACTTTTAGAAATAAAGGAGCTTTCAAAATCAAATTCCTCATCAGTAGCGCTTGGACCAAAATCGCAAAAAATGTTTTGTAAAATAACGAATAGATGTTCAAATGACCAAATGTATATGACCATATTTAACAAAGGTAATTCTTTACCTCAGTTGAATATAACCGGCAGCAAATTTAGTTAAAACGTATTTTTGACTTGGTACCCAATAATTGCCTGCTGAGTTTGTGATATTCTCGAGAAAACATCCACCAGTAGAAACACCAGCTCAGTAGTTAAAATTTAATGTTATTTCGCTGAACATTTTTAGAAAGGGACCTTGTAAAAAAATCAAATGGTTTCTATTCAACATCTTCGTAAAAGGTTTTTTTAAGTAATTTTAGACTAAGCACTATTAATGAAGAATTGTATTCCAAAACGGCCGTCTAGTGCTTTAAATTTAAAACTGGTATAATATGTAATTTAAATCCCAAAAACCGGTACTTCTGCTGGTGTCTGGTGGCCCGATAATATCACAACGTCAGTAGACAAAAATTATGTATTATTGTCAGGAATGCACTATTGTCTAAATTGCTAATTCGATTTCCTCAATACATAAGGTATACAACCTCATGCAAATTATTTTCTCAGCTGATCATGGTCCTTTATTTGGGTGTATATTCAACATCTTGGACAAAAGTTGTGGTTTCATAGTTTAGGTCCAAACACTACTGATAAGAAATTGTATTCCGAAACAGTCGTATAGTCTTTTAAAAATAAAGACTGGTATAATCTGGTTAAAACAATGTTTGATGTTGTTATGGCTTTATACATTTTAGGTTTTTCTATCAACTGGAACCATTGTTTACGTGCGGATAATAGCATCGGATTTGATAAATATTTATATTTACCCGTCTGTTCTGGATAAAGGCAAAACCGAAGGACTTTGTGGATCTTTTGACGGAAATCCTTCGAATGATTTTCGATTAAGAACCGGGGAACTTCATACAGGGGTAATCAACTATCCTACGCCGAATTTTCCCTTTACATACGTTAATCAATTCTCAGATAGCTGGAGGTAAGTACCTTGTTAAAATAAAAGAAATCCACGTTACAATGTACTATATACAAATATTAGCTCCATATATGCTTGCATGATTATTATATTTTAACCAAATCATTCATTGTAGAATATATACAGGATAGGTTCCATCGATATAAAAAAGTAAAAAAAAAATGAAACTTCTTTATGCCTTTCAATATATCCATCTGTTTAAAGTCAATATCATTATTAATGTTCCGAATATTGTGGATATGCTCTATCGCGGAAAAACGCGGGAATCTTGATGTATTCAAAATATCTTGACATGAATTTCCTTATATACCAATAAGTGTAGAGAAGACATTTAAGTAAAAAGATGATTATAATCAAGAAAAACAAAACGATCCATCAAAAATTACTATCCAAAAGCAAAGCTGAAACCGAATATAGCAAATAAACAAACCGACAAAGGAAAAAGGCAAGATTCTCAGGATACCAATACTTCCTGTTTAACTAGCCACACACACCACCTATGCAATCAAAATTTGAGAATGACATAACATGCAACTTTTTGTCGTCAAATATATCCAAGAACATTTTAAATAAAGTTGCATCATAGTTATCAACCATTTTGTGATGACGGCCATAAAATGTTAAAAATTTGTTTGTCAGCAGGTGTCGATGTAAATGACATTGGTTCAAATATAGTGCAATTCACATATTATACACCAATAACTCAGCTACCGCAGTGGTTAAATTTACAAAGTATATAACCAGTTGAAACATATATTTCTGTATAAAGTTATGCCGGATCCATCTAAAATATTATTTTATGTGTTTCATATTTTTGCATTTATCGTTTATTACTTTTACTTCATAAAAGTGTCAAATCTGTTAATTATTTAAAGTTTTTTTTTTGTTAGGTTAATGGAAAGTGAAAATCTTTTTCCTCATGCCAATGTCGTGTACAAGTATAACTCGCTTTCTCCGATGCCAAATAGTATCCAGTTTTGCTACTGTGAGTTAAATAGTGCAGAGGAAAATGCTGTTAAAATTATCCCAAAGGCAACATGTGATTATCGAGAGTATGCAGATTGTAATGACACAAGAGGGAGACCATTATCTTGTGACCATCATAGGACAAAACGATCTGTTCACACAGTGCATAAATATTTTATCCAAGACGAAAACAAGGTACGTTGTAAAACAATAAGTAAGAATTGGCTCTTGGTGGATTAATCAACGTCTTTCCAGAAAACATTACATTATATTTACAATTGGAATTGACAATCTTTAGATTAACCTATTTGTTTTTACTGACATTCAGTTTCTCTTGAATTCATATGGGGTCATTACCTCTTATTACGTAACGTTTAACTATTTAATTACGTCGCTAAATACCATTCTGTTACGTCTTTTATTGTTTCATTGGCCAGCCTACAACTCTTGTTCCGACGTAACTATCCTTATTTAGAGCAACGCTGTTAACATCATGTTTGAATATATTTTGTGTATTTAACATGAATTGCTTCGTAGTTCATTGACTATGCTATTCCTGACTCTCATTCATAAAACCGAATAAATACACTTATATAGAATGTTTCATTAGTATTGTAAGATAAAGTATTAGTCAAAATTATGTTTTTAAAAAATGTAAAATTTCTCAATCATTCATGACTTGTTTGGAATATAGATATTGGTCAATGTTTAATATAGATATTGGTCAATGTTTAATATAGATATCGGTCAATGTTTCTCATTTCAACTTGCAATATATCAATTTTCAGTTTTCGAACATTAAAACTGTTGACAAATGTAATGCAGAAACAGTCTAGTGTTGAAAAATAAAAACTTTTGTTTACAAAATAATTAATTAATATTGCCATATGTAATGCGTACAGTTTTCTAATCTTAATGAAATATTATAAATTTTGTTGTAATTTGTGTCGGTTTTCATCAAATTAGATCTCCCTTGGTATGGTTTCGGTATAGATAGAGGTTATTTACTCAATAACAAAAAAGAGATACTTAAGATAAATGTAGGATAAATATAGTCTGTACATTATTCCAGTGAAATTAAATATTATACCGGTTTTAATTTTACAGCACTATATGACCGTTTCGGAATACAGTTCCTCATCAGTTGTGTTTGGACCTAAATTATGAAACTAAAACTAATTTGTAAATGTTGAAAAGCTTTCCAAAGGACTTAATATATTTTACTAAATTAAGCTAAGGAAATACCTTTCATGAGAGAGTATTTTAGTTTTTGAGAAATTTCAAATGTTAACTCGGAGGGAATTTAGACAATTTTAGTATATTTCTGACAATAAAACGAAATTTTTTGGCTTCTAAGTTTGTGATATCTTCGGGGTACCAACCACTAACAGAGATATCGGCTGTTGAGTTAAAATTACATATTAAACTAGTTTTAATTGTACCTAATTTGCAAGAAGCAATGCAGTCCTGATGAAAATATTACATGTTTATATACTAGTTAGCTTGTATTTAGTACTTTTAAACAGTTTATTAGATAAAGGTTTTTAGAATGCAGGAAAAACTTAAACGAGTTCGGTAACATTTACTATAGCAAATGCGTTGTAGCTTTTTATTACTACACCTACTTTGATTTTAATATCTGTCGCTTCTATAATCATAAACCTTGAGATCAGAAAAGTAATGACCACTTATCTTACCTACCAATTGACCCATTATTACAAATTCTTTTGTTTTTCTTTCAGATTGTAATAAAAGTAAAAAAGAGATTTGCAACATATTCCCAAGCAGAGGCAAACGATCGTTGTTCCCAAAAATTTTTTGAATCGAAAATAATTCAGCTATGCTTGGGAGCAGATCTGATAGACAATTCAACCTTTAACCTGTGTGTGGCGGATCTTATGGTAAGTCAAATACATTGCTGTTAGTTCGGATAATTTCATCATTGTCTATTATTTTTAATTACTTGATTTTTGTATTACCGCTTAAAATTTGAATTAAATGTATAATAACCCGAAATAACGCTTGTAATAAAAGACCTTGGGACATGGATAAGTATGTTTGTTTTTGAATACACATGTGTAACTTTAATCATATAGATGTTGATGATTATTGCTTGTCGCATTTTTTTATGTTTTCGCGACGAGATTTATTTTATTAAATTCCATGAAGAACTTTGTGTATACATGTGATGTTCGTGTGTTTTTGGCCCGCCTTGTACCAGGGCACACTTAAGGCGACCTACTCCCACAGTCACATCATTCTGGCACCGGTTGAAGTAAAAAGACCAATGTCAAGGAAAAATACTTTTTCCACATGTAGTCTGAACGAGACTTAGTACAGCTGTAAGAGACCCTGAATTTGTAGACTGGCGTATTAACCATTAGGAAACCACGGCCTGTATTTATGTAAATATGGTTATTATGTATCATAAAATTATTGTAACAAATACCAAATGTAACTTGTGGTTTCGCAGTGATATTGTTATAGACGAGAAAAGAACCAGTGTCACGAATACATTTCAGTCGTTTGTTTATAGAATAATAAACAGGGATTATGTCGCTATTACTGTTTAAGACACAAATTGACTACAGTCTGATCGGGTTTTTATTTTTTTACTATAAAGAAAATAGATATTAGCAAGTATGAGTCCGACAATTATTTGAAAACCGATTATTTCGAAATGCAAGAGATAAATTAGCAAATTAACATAAAAACTAAAAACAAATAAAACAAAAGAGGTAAGCCTAATAGGGCTGATCCGTTATACAGTACACTTAGAAGAATTGACTGATCAGAACCCATAGCTGCGATATTGGAGCTGCTTAATCCAGTCAATCATTTTTTCTATGTTCAAGGGACTGATTTCAACATTTCTTGCAATGAAACTATTCGTCTTATATCAACTATTCAAGCCCTAATTATTATAAAGTTTACTCCTATGCAGTGACTAGAGGTATTGAAGGGGGTCCATTTGATCTTAAGAATAAAACGTTTCTGGGACGTCAATACTATACTACATAAAGTGTTCTTTTAATTATTTACTTAATCTTGTTCTAAATCAAAAACAAACATACTAATCCATGTCCAAATCACAATTCAGAAGCAAAGTAAAAACTTTGGAACTGACAAGTTAGGTTAGACACGTTAACTTCCACCAGGGAAGTGAGGCCGGGTGCTCTTGAAGGGTAAGCACCTCCGGTTTAGCTAGCTACATACGTCACGTGTGTAATAATAACTGTGTGAAAAAAACATGGAATTGTAGGACGTCAAATATATCCAGGGATATCCTGGACACACTGGTTAGTTTATTAGCTTTTTAGAGGGCTTTAAACTTGAACTCGAACTGATAAAAAGAGTGGTTCTGATATGTTGTATATAATATGATGTAAGTCTATTTTGTAGATAACTGGAAATGATTCATGGATAACACAACAAATCGAGAGTGCAAGACTACAATGTGTACACGCAGTCGACTTCAACAAAACACTACAAAGAGAAATGGCAAATATTACCGCTGCCATTATGAGTATAGCCTGTCAAAATAATTGTTCGGGTCAAGGATCATGTGTAAATGGTATGAAAATATGAACAATGTTAATTCCATTACATGGATCGTATTGTAAATAATTGTTCCGTTCAAGTGCAAACTTGAAGTGTGGTATAAAATGTTGATTTCGTCGATTCTCACTACTTGTTTTTGAACTATATTAAATGATGGCTATTCTCAATATTCAAAACATGCCCTTTATGTCGGCCTAAACATTTCGTTTGGGAACATTATTTTTGCGTTTGTTGTTTAAATCAAAATATTGCCTAAACGTTAAGTATTACGTTTATATACTATTGATTCATTTATATTCTGTTCCTAGTAATTTTATGTCAAATCAAAGTAAACGTATTGCCAAAACTGTAAGTTGAAATATAAATAGTGTTTATTGAATCTGATCATGCAGAATGTGAAATAATTTGTTTCAATGTTTTGTTTGCTAGATCTGGTAAAAGTAGTAGTAGATTGCAAAACCAATCTTCAACTTTTTTAACACTAGTAATCTGTGTCTATTAATATTTGTATGAAGTGCTATTAATATTTTATAAAGTAGAAGGTTGTACGCTTGCTCGTTTATTTTAATTATATATACCTAAAACGTTCCTGTGTATATTTGACGTCCAATAGAAACACGTTACATTAATCCTCATTTTCATTTTACGTGATTGATATAGTTGTTTTTCCTTCTATCTGAACTTTCTGCCCTGGTAAATGTTCAAGTGTTATACTTAATTTTAAAATTTTGTAATTGTTGTTTAAACATGAACCCGTATTTTTGTGTTTCTTATTTAATGTTTCAATGATGACTTTAGGATATCAATTTATTTTTTATAATTAAAATAATTAAATATATATTATATACATGTAATATATATATCTAGGGATATGTATCTGTAACAATGGCTACGGTGAGACGGATTGCTCGGTTAACAAAGCTCACCCACCAGAGATCTTCGGCACGTCACATCAACTGGTACAGGGTTCAACGCACAAATATTCTTGTGATAGGTCCACAGAAAATTGTCTAGTGATAGATCTGTATGGTCAAGGATTTATATATGATCCCCCTCCAGTAATGCGAATAAAAAAGTATGGGGTATGTGATTTTATGGAATTGTGTTTTGTGTGTTTAAAACTATGAAAAACATTGATGTTTTGGATGTTCTAGAAAATGTTCCATAAAAACTGCAGAATTAACACACTCACATAATGAGAAATTAGTACGATAATAAAGAGTTTAATTGGTCTGTTTAAATCACTATTCACGTATCTATAGGTTTTAATATAAATATTCATAAATCATTTCTTTTGGAATAACGCACAGGCAAAAATATAATACATATGCAATTTTGAAATAATTATAATTTATTTTAATTATATAAGGGCATTATATATGAATAAAACCAGACGTTTTTATCCCTCAATCTGATTTGAACCACATTGCACTAGTATCACCATACATAAAAATCGTGGCAGTAGCATATGTATTTGGTATTGCCCTGTATGATAATTCAAATTATTATACTTATTTTTACCTAATTGTATGAGTAGATATTTAGGGATGTTGCGAGGTTAGGCTATGGCTAGCTTGTTAGTTACACAGAAAGTTCATCTTGATTAGTTTCATTTGCCAGTTTTTACTTCACGTTTCGGATAACAATTTAACATATACTAGTCTAGTACATTCGCTTTAATTAGATATCTTAAATATCTTATAATATTGATAATCAAACATTATGCATTGCTTGAGGTCTTGTGACAATGTCCTTTTATTATGTTTTACTGAGTGAGGGAGTAATGGTGTTTAACGTCCCAGTCAAGAATATTTCACTTATATCAAGACGTCGCCAGCCATAGGCGAAAACGCAAAAAATTGCCTGTGCGTTCCACTGATGACCTTCCACTTACGGAGCAAGCACTCTACCAACCGAGAAACCGCAGTGGTCTCATGTGTTACTACTGACATGGTTAAACAAGCAAGGGGTTCGGCTATCATGTGGTATATTAAACAATATTTTAGATAACGACATCTTACAGAGGAAATCTCATCAATCAGTATACAGTGTCATGCACATGGAAAGGAAAATTTGAGATTACTTGTAACTTGGATACAGTAAGCCTACCAACGGACGTTTTCGTTACACAATACACATATGAAATATCTAATGATGGAGTTAACTTTGGAAGTGTGATGGAGCTTCATGCGTTTCACGCAACCTGTCATGAGGTTAGTCACAGTGCGGCTGGAATAACCTACAAGCTGAAGGTAAAGTTTAATACAAAATTATTATAATTTTTATTTACAATTTGATTGCTAATTTAACACCTGCTTCGTCTTTTTACACTATTAAACTACTGGCCTCGGTTTGACAATCATTCCTTAGCTAAGATTTTCCTGAACTAACATCTTGCAAATTTTCAAATCTTCATAATTTTGTAAGTTTTCAAGATATTCAGGAATTCAAGGTGTTATTCTTAAGATGGCCTCAAAATTAAAACTAATTTGCATTTAGTTTCAACAGAAATATTCATCAATAGTTCCAAAAAAAATATCAAAATTTGTGCTAAGGAATGATTATGAAACCGGGGCCTGTTGAACTAAAATATCTACTATTCCCCTGAGATATTTAATGTAGACAACTGTTCTTAACTATCACGATTTAGAACTTGTATTTTTCAGAAAACAACATCGTCAGACGTTTACTTATTTACCCCCCCTCCCGCCAAAAAAAGAAAAAATATTAACACACACCACGGAAGTAAGGCGCTCGTTATCTATCTTTACGTTCATCGCAAGTGAAAGGACTGAGCCTCTACATTGGTCAACAAACCGATACAACAACAGAGGCATAGTCACCAATACTCACAAATTTTAACCGAGAACATGAAAAATATCATTTAATTTATGGGCTTTTTAATGATGACGGACCGGTACAGAACCGACCAGTAAAAACATAACATCTAATTTAACTTAGAAAGCAGAGATTATGACTGCTATAAGTTAACTTAGGAGGATATGACTGGTTAAAACTGTCCTGGCGACAGCTTCAGAAAGCAGAGATTGTCCTGGAAAATATCCGAGCAGCATTTTAGCATATTTTTTTCGTTTTGTTTTTTGGAAGTAATAAGACATAATACTGAAAATTTCTTCAATCTGTCTTTAAATGCAGAAATGTGACACTTTTGTTATTTCAAAAAAATTCAAAAATTATTTTTATAATATTTAATGTCATCATAATTTGATTTTATTAGAATAAGATATGATCTCATTAATACCTTTATTTAATCAGATGCCGATTTACTAATTTGACTGCATTTACTACGCATTTGCGTGAAACGTTTAAAGAGATTTTAAAATGCATTTACCTTATCCTGTCAAATTAACACTGGTATAAAATAAAACTATAATGGTTTCAAAGTACTTTTCAAATTTATGCCAAAATGTATTCATTTTCATAAAAATTAAAAACAAAAGTTTATATGAAAAGACAAGAACGTAATAGTGTGTTGAATAATTCTATATAATAATAATAATAAATTTTATTATAGTCTCATCATAATATATACAACATATAAAACATTATTAGCACACATAAAATATATAAATATGCCACTCTTAAAAGAGTTTTAAGAGACTTTAACATTTTAAAACACTATAGAACAAAATTCTATAGCTACCTGGCGTTATTATTTTTTAACATTATTTTAAAGTTGTAACTCTGATTATTGTGAAGTATATTGATGTATGTTCGGGATAGCCGACTGATTAAGAGATCCTGTAATTGCAACTAACTGATTCCTGATTATTTAGGACAGTAATGAACACGGAATACACTTTCGTTATCAGGGATTAATTAATCTGTTGATTATAATAGTTGATCAATTAATTACCGACTTAATGGTGGCTTTGAACTTCATCTCAGTTGAAAAGATACAAGACGAATAGTCCATTTAAATATCATAATAGTTCCAACATTAAAGAACATACTAAAGATCTTTCGATCAATATGTGACACTTTGTAATTAACTAATTTATTAATGTTATATTATCATTATTATTATTATTATTATTATTATTTATAAAATAAACATGTAAAAGAATATTTGCAACTCTTTATGGATTGCAACTTTTAAAAGAGACTAAAAAGATACTAAAGATTCAAACTAAAGATAACCATAAGAATTTATAAATTTTATACACATGAGTTTTCTTTAAGTTTTTGAAAAATTAAATAGTCTCCGACTTATGCGATTTGAACTAATTAAATAGATAAAAATGTCTATTTTAGATTTCTTCAATTCTTAGTTTAGAAATTTGTTCAATGTTTCTTATATATGTGTTTTTTTAATCTTGTGGTTTTATTTCTTAGTTAGTTTTTACGATGTTTTTGCGCTCAGAAGATGCGCCCAGACTAGGATTAAGTTTAAGATGATAAAACTACGAACTAACTGCAATATTAAATATAAACTAAACACTCACGACATTTTCCCCATTTAGTCAAAACATGGACATTCGATTTTTTTTATCTTTTTAAGAGACCGTCATTATGGCACCTTTTTATGAATGATACGAAAAATAAAAAGTTTCTTTAATTTAATGGAGGTGTCATGTTCTATTTTGAATTTTTATGAAATAAATACATTTAAATATTGTGGTGTGCTATTTTTAAATGTATTTATTTCATAAAAATTCAAAAATAGCACATGACAGAGGGACCGTTCTCTTGAAAATTTAAATTCACATTTGCTTATACAGTAAATCCTTGAAATCCCTTAATAATTTGAGCATCAGATATTAAAGAATTGTTTATCCAACTATTTAATATTTTCAGAAATTTTGCACCGAGCGAAGCGAGGTGGCGCGAATAACTTTCAGCGATCTTTCACATTTCCTCGTCGATCAACCTTTTTTACACCCGAACTTCTTGTTTCATAATATTCATGGACCCTACTACTGAATTTGCTGTTGTATGTCTACATATTTTATCGGGAACTTATAATTGAGGTTTTATTTTACTTAGAAATTGAAAATGGTATTTTTAGCTGGGAAAGTTTGAATGTACCCCCGTTCCCCCCTCATTTATGGATCCCAAATTAAACTTTAACAATGATAAGTATTAAAGTAAGTGTGTAAAATACTCTATAAGTTGCTTTACAATACTGAAAACATATAACAAATAAAAATTAATATATAATACAAATACAATAGTATACATGTGCAAATTTATGCAAGGAAAAATGAAAAACAGTTACCGTCGAGATTCGAACCCAGTGCTAAGAAACCAAATCTCCCTGACGACCTAACCGATTGTGCTATCAAACACAATTTAAACATACACAATCTAACTACACACGGAAGCGAAATCAAAATTTAAAGTCGACGGCACGATAATATTTTCTTAAACAGCAAATGTGATAATATATATTGACTTTAATCTGACCGGGTTCTCGCTGCGGGGGGTGGGGGTGGGTGGGAGGAGATGTTCGAGCAATTTTTTCAGATTTTACCCATGATTCAGCAATAGTTCTTAGAGCAACCAACAGGGGTCTTGTTAGAAAATTGAGACATTTGAATACCCCGAATACATAGGCTATTAACGAAAATGTCAGGAAATGTGCATCTAAAATAGAAGACAACAGTTTTAGCTGACAAATTTGTACTTGGCAAAAACCAATATAATCAAGAACACAAAACCAAAGAAAGAACAAGTAAACAAGACACAACAATAATAAATAATGGGGCCACTGATTATAAAACTCCCGACTTTGGGCAGACACAGGACTGTTTGACATAATGGTTCCCCTGGTGTGGTTACAGTACTGCTTGAAGGCCCACAAACCATCACTTATTTCACAACCAGTGGCCCATAAATACGAACACAAAGTCTGTCAACATTCGGGGCTTATTCAAATATCTCAATGTTTTACTCTTTATAATGAAGCTACTTCTGGTATATAAAAATTGTATTACAACAATATTCGAGCCCGTGTGGCTAATAATGGCTTTTTTAGATTGACCTAACTTACACCATCCCTATATGGATGAACCCAATGTTCAACAAAGTTAAACATTTGCAATTTATGGAAATTGATAAGATATTCAGGTAACCTAGAATATCCAATTTAATATCCAGTAATGTATTCCAGGCCAGAAGGAGATGGGCGGGGGGGGGGGGGTAGGGAGGTAGCGGGGCCGCCCTAACTTTTTTGACCGATTTTTTATAAAGTCTGTGAGTCCTGAGAACATAATGTTGGGTCATAATGATGTCCATGAGCGCAGTGCCTTCGGCGCCAATGAGTACGATACAGTAAGTTTGTCTAAACCAATCTAAAAAAGTAAAGCACGCAATAATTAAGCCTAATTTTTAATCTTTCACACATCACTCACTATGTCACACTGTGCAAAATATTGTCCAAATAACTTATTTCAATGGTGCAAATTAACAAACACTTGCTAATAAATTAGAAAATAGTTTGTAACTTATTGAATGTACAAAATGATATATTAATTTTGTATTCTCAGAATTCAGGAAATTGCGTATTCGGATTTCAATTCATGCCCGGACCCCTAGCGTCTGTGCGCTCTAGCATACAAAATACTTTTTCAAATATGTTGCAATTTTAAAAAACACATGCCGATAAATTCTAAAAATAGTTTTGATTTCATTTAGCGTGTCTTTCTTAAGTGAAGATGTAATCAACAATTTCTGAAGTACTGAATGACATTTTTTTAATTTTAGAATTCAGGAAATTGCATATTTTGATTTCAATTCATAAAATTGTCCAGGGAAGCATGCCCCCGGACCAACCTCTCCCCCTAGTGTGTGTGTGCGCGTGCGGCGCACATTCAATTCACGCTTTGATTTGCCTCCCCCTTTCAAATGTGCTGCTACGGGCCTGAATCCGAAGATCCTGAGCTATGGCCAGTAGTATCGGTCAGAAGATTGAAACGGAATCGTTATCTAATATTTCAACATAACTTCATGTATCCACACGCCAGGGGTGTGTGATGATAAGTACACGAAATCGTACTAATCCCGACCGAGACTTTTTGAAACATGTACATAGCAAAAACAACACATATTCGATGGACATCTTGGATTATTCTAGACGAATTTCTCTCAACTGTATAATGTACCCGTACACGGTTTGATAAAAAACGTTTTCTTAGCAACTTCATTCAAGTAAACAAGTAGACTGGAAACTCCTCTCAAAAGGAAAAAGATTAATAATAATAATAAAAATAATAATAATTATAAACAATATAATTAAAGTGTCTTTAATCAATAACGTGTATTTTAGATAAATTAAGTATCGATAAGAAATCTCTAAATAAACAAAACCGCATTTTATGTCCATAATAAAAAATGTAAAAAATGAATAATGAGCTTCAGAACTAATTTGAACTTTTTAATGCCCAAACACTTGTTCAGTGATTGTAAGATTAAAACATTTTTCGTTATAATCTGTGTAAATCCCCCTCTCTCTCTCTCTCTCTCTCTCTCTTCTCTCACCACACTCACATACAGAAGTCCATTGCGGTATCATGTCTCTCTGCAGAATTTATAGAATTTTATTTCTTGGTCGATTTTCTCCAAACAAACGCCAAACTATTTGGAATTTACACTTTAGAAATAATTTTGTCATTGATATATCCAATTGATTATACATTTAGTTAACCTCACTCATCTTGTTTATTCTAAACTTCATAACTAATAAACTGTGACCATGACCATTTCACGGGTCAGGACTGACACCTCCAATAGTCCAATTATCGCAAATAACTTCTAACCTGATATGTTTTTTTTCAACGATTGTTATCGTGGTTATAAAGATTTTCTAGTGATATCTGAATAACATAGACACACGTCCTTGGCATATTAGGTTTATACATATGTAATGATAATAAATAAATAAATAAATAAATTACAAAACATTAACATACAGTCTTGTTGTTTAAAATATAACATAAAAATGTGATAATACAGGATCACGCAGTACGATAAATTATTTTTGTCGTGTCGAACGTTAATCACGTATGCGCTAAAGCAGAGATTTTTCCAGGACAGAATTTAGAAAAGTACCAGAGATTTTTCTAGGACAGGACAGGATTTAGAAAAAACCAGAGATTTTCCTAGGACAGGACAGGATTTACAAAAAAAAAGATTTAGATAGAACAGAATTTCAGAAAAATAGCAGAGATTTTCCCATGACAAAACTTCAAAAATTCTTGTCCCGAAAAGCAGAGATTTTTCTAGAACGGAAATTTGACTGGTTTTGGCCAAAAGCAGAGATTTGAACGTGACATTTCTGGTCATAAAAACAGAGAATGTGACTGGTCAGGCAGAGATTAGAAAACTGATTTCGTCCTAGAAAGCAGTCGTAGAATATGTTTAATTTAACGTATAGCTGTTCAAATATTTTGTCAATTGTCCTGGAACAGTTTTTATCCATAAAGAAACGTGTCAAATAGTTAATGGCATTGTAGTACATGACACACAAGAAATTGCAAAAAGTATTGCATTAAAATTCAATTGCTTTATACCGTTTCTATTTCTCAATGTGTATTTTTAACACGTTTTATATTATTTCAATTTCAAATACCTTATACAGTTGTGCACTGAGATCTTAAGAAAGTTACCATGCTTAGTCGAGAGCACATAATTTTTTTTAAAACTTTGTTTATTTCTGTACTGTCACCTGAACGGACATATTTGTTTGATAAGTAAAAATAGTGTAATTTTTTTAAATTTCAAGACCATGACACACGCTATATTTTGGTACCGTTAACGCATTATATTTATATAGTAAAACACGAATATAACGAACACTCGTATAATACATGAATAGTACGAAGTCATATACTGGACCAGTCCACTCTTCTATACACTGTATAACAAACTTAAAATACAGTTCTCAGGGCTGCATTATCAACTTGATTTACTGTATATTTTTGAGCTTTAAATATTCCGCGTATGTCGTTAATAAATGAAATGAATATAATTATTTCAGAGCAACTATTGCTACATAAAAGACATTTGCCATACTCATAATGCTATCGATGTATCTAAATCGTGTAGTATATGCAACAGTACGAAGGAACAATTCAAGTGGTCAACGTCAAATGAAGGTGGTAAGTACAATAACCTATAATTTCCGTAGTTTGCAACATTTGTATTCGGTAGATTGTATTTTCAAGTTTTTCTTTATGTGAAATTAGGTCTTGACGGAGATAACCAACATACTAATCCATGTCCGAAGCGCAACCCAGAAGCAAAGTAAAAACTTTGGAACTGACAAGTTACGTTAGACACGTGAACTTGCACCAGGGAAGTGAGGCCGGTTGCTCCGGAAGGGTAAGTACACCCTGTTCATCTAGCTACACCCGCCACGTGTGTAATCAAAATTGAGTGAAAAAAACATGAAACTATAAGAGGTCAAAAATATCCAGGGCAATACTGGACACAGCGACATCAAACTCTTTAACAATACCATGATAACGGCAATTAAACTTTTTGACGGATATATCTAACATATCATTTGGTATTTCAATTCCATTTCGATACTTTGAGTTTTTAAAATTGATAAAGAAATTCGTTAACCTATCTTATAACCAGTTTGTCATCGGTAACTATTAATGTACAAGGTCATAATCACGGGTATAGGAAGTCCAGTGTTTTGATAACATAGACACTGAGCTGCCTGTACTGGTGTTATTCTTACAATTTAAAGTTGGTTTAATTGTATATCTTGTATTTTATGTCGTATTGTGCTTGTGTTGTTGTGAAATGATATAAATAAATAAATTTAAAAATAAAAGAAATTCGTTAACTTGGGTCCCCAGTTTCAACGTTTTTTACTGTGTTTTTGGATTGAGGCATGGTTTTGTGGTATTAATAATAATTATTGAAGTATGAAAGAATAAAATAAATTTTGCTTCTTTGACTTTCGTTATTTCAAAATATTCAAAAATTTTAGATTTTCACAACTTCGGGCCTAGAACTCTAATAAGAATTGTGTTCCAAAACGGCCCCCAAGGGCTACTAAATTGAAACTTGTTCAGTAATAAAAGATAAAAAGTATTATTTGAATGTTTGAAACTGATATATTTTACTGACATGATTTACCGTAGATTATTTTATTGAATAGAAGTTTCCTTACCTTTAAAAACACTAATTCTACATTTCCCCGATGTCCATGAGGTCGATGGTCTGGAATGGCAAGTGAGGATCTCATGTTTAGGTAGTAACAACTACCAGGTAGGTAATCAAAATTCAGTTTAAATTCTTACCACCGGGTAATTACCCTTCCGGTGCACCTTAGTAGTTTCGTTAATCTCGATTTTTCCAGTTTTTACTTTGTTTTTGAATTTTCATTCATTTATACAGTCTATGCTGTCAAAAATAAATATTAAAAAAAATATTATCTGTGTTCAGAAATACTTAATCTAATTAATTATATTTTAGATTGTGCAACTAGTTCTGAAAAGAGCAACAATGCCTTAATAACTGGACTTAGTGTTTTTGGCGCAATTATTTTTCTAGTTGTAGCAGTAGTTGTCGCTGTTTGTATTGTCAAAAAGACCAAATGTCGGTAAATATACATTTCTACATATCATACAAATAACACCGGAAATACTTTTCATTTGTAAGGGTTGATAGGACACTTTTTATAAGCAAATTTTGTTTTATGTTTAAGAACAGACTCTTGTAGTTTCAACATCTTAATTTTTATTATTTCACAATAGTGGTCCAGTCACTAATGAAATTTATTTTAAAACGACCGCCGTGTGCTGTAAAAGACAAAGTAAACGGTAGAAACCATAATTTAAAGCGTTTAAAAATCGTTTATTATTATTATTTTGTTTAGATGTGTTCTTGTCCAACAGTTATTTTCCCCCGATATCTAAAAAGTTAGTTTCATTGATTGCATGGTTTACTTCATGTAAAAACCCATTCAAATTGTCTTTATCAAATTTCCACAGAGTGTACGGTGTATATGGTGAACACAAATACATGACGTTTGCCTACTATTGGTTTTGAATATAAATTAACCACAGGCTCATCGAAACAAATGAACAAAAATAATATGCTTTTCGGACCTATCTTCGGACCTAAGTAGACAGAAATTGAGATGGATTCGTTCAGATAGATTTTAAGCATGACGTACGAGTTTTGATTATAGGAAAATCACTAAAACAAATATATCTAAATGGAAAATAAAAATTGTAACTAAAAATCATGTACTAAACACCTATTGTTTCCAAAAACAATAAGCAATACAGGAAAACAATTACTTTGTAAGCTAAGCAATATTGAAATTGAAAACTAACAATTATTTAGATGGTTTCAGGTTTCTTTAACAAAAGTTACCTAAATACCAGACTGAAACATTTCTAGCTTTAGCTGTTTATTAGATACGATGTCTTCAAAACTATTTTATAAGTTCATTTTTCCATTCTTGAATCTTTTATTTCCAGTCACTCCATCATTGCGTGTGGTAATCCAAAGCAAAATGATAACTTAATTTTATTCACGAAGAGGACAGACAGCAACCTTTCTTCATTTATCTTCGAAACAGCTGGACCTACAAACGGAAGGCCAACATCAGCAAATACAATAGAATTTAAATTTAAGGTTTCAAGGCTGGGTTCACTTGCTTCAATCGAATCAATGCCGATTTCACCTGCTTCAAACAAGTCAGAACCAGGTATGCCTGCTTCAAACGAAACAAGACTGGGTTCACTTGCTACAATCGAATCAAGGCCAATTTCACCTGCTTCAAACAAACTAAGGCCGTGTTTACCTGCTTCAAACGAAACAAGGCCGACTTTACCTGCTTCAAATGAAACAAGGCCGACTTTACCTGCTTCAAACGAACCAATTCAATCATCAACCGCGCCGATTCAAACGATTTTATATTAGTATTACCAGTTTTAACCAAATTGAAGCCAGTTTCGTCAAATTCAAGTAAATCAATAACAACATCGCCAGATTCAAATGAATGAATTTCGTTATCGCTAGATAAATACGTTAATCTTGTGGAGACTTAAAACAGTGAAGATGATGTTTACAATTTCCAATGATTTGAATTTCAGTAAAAAGTAAATGAGAATATAAGAATCCATCATTAGTATCCATGTAAGATAGAGAAACCTTAACCGAAGAGTTGAATATTTCATTCAGAGACGAGGCTTAGCGAGTCTCTGTCCAGAAATGTTCAACCCCGAGGGTGAGATTTCCTTATCCTCCATGGGTTAGCTTATAATGGATTTTATTTTCATTTTAGTGCCACTATTTGGCTTCAAGTACGATGAACATAGACATCGACGCCATGTTTGTAAAATCTAACCTTTGTAATTCGATATTCTACTTTAAAATAAATATGACCATTGGATATTTTGTACCGGATTTGGGTTTATACAAATATATAAACTACAAAAGAAAGTGGTTCATTAAATATCCAATATTTATCATTTGAAACGCACTCAAAATTTCAAAATTGTTAAGAATTTCATGTCATTTTCCCGCAAAATGACATCATGTCTCCATATGATGAGGTCATGTGATTGCCTTTTGATGCCTTTTGACTAAAGGTCACGTGGTCATGTGAGATACAGGGAAAACCCCTATCTTACATGAGCAGATATGGAAGAAAATATTTTTTTAAAACATGAACCTGGTATTTTTTAAATGCAATATAACAACATTTAAAGTGGCAGATACAAGTCAGATTTTTCAAAGTTTGCTTTTTTGGTATAGACCGATATGTTTGTGAGTGAAAGTGAAGATGTTCTACATTTTATAATATGTTTGTTGTAGAGTCTCCGTACTACTCAAGTTCAACTGAACTAAAATACACGTTCCTGTAAATGCTACTTCCAGTTTCTGACCACCAGATAAACTTTTATATTTTGCAAATTTAGTTTAAACAGTATTTATTGGATAAATTAAATTAAATACAATAGATATAACATTATAATAATTAATAGGATTCTGGAACTAGAGAATATCTCTAATATTAACCAGTCTCCTAGAAAATTTATCCTTCCTATTACCATTCTTTAAATCTTTAGCTCTATATCCAAAATTGTCATGGATATATTTCAATTACCAATGTTCTGTATCGAAATAATAATGACTTGTTTTTGTTTGACACATTGCTTTTTATTTGTTGCCAGGCAAAAAAGTACCATTTTATCAGTTCCATTCTCATCCATATTTATAATACATGTCGTATTAAAATAATTAGACATGGCGCAATATCTGGCTTTTGGCGATTCATTACAGGATATATACTTGCCCTGTAACTCTAAAAATGTCTCGTGGCATCATTTGACGTATTTAAAGAATTCTACTTTTGTCTCTGAAATTTTTTGCAAAATAATAGCAGTTTCTGTGCCTTAAAGGTATTAGGATAAATAACTCTTTTGGTATTTGTTTTTCCTGTATCTCCAAAAAAATGTTTCGTGACATTATTTGACGTAGTCCGTTACTTTTGTCTCGGTCTCTGAAAAAGTTTTCCGAAAGGACAGCGGTTTTTGTAAGGTTATTAGGGTAGATAATGGTCTTAGCTTTTTTGCGCCGAATTCACATCGATTTGTTACGTTGGTATGTTACCTGAAAGTACATATCTCAAATATGTTTAAAATTGTTAAAGATTACAACCTCTTGGTTAGCTATGAAGTGCCTTTAAAAAGAGCTTACACATTTAAAGTGTAAATGGTGATAAAAGTGACATTGAATTTATAGAGAAAGAAGTAATCTTGTTTTAGGAATATCTATCTACATTGTGTATCTCAAAGTCGATCTCAACATATATATTTTTGTTATTTATTTTGCTGTTTGTTGTTTTACCTTGGTTTTGAGAATTCATGTCTTTTTTATTCCTGTATTAACATTTTTACATTTAATTGGAGAAGTATAATATTACAAATTAAATATGGTACATATCAATGCAATTGTTTTTCCTTTGGTTTTAATACTTGTTCATTTTAATTTTGTTTGGTTTTGTTCGTTATTTCGTGTTTTATTTAGTTACACGCATATGAAATACATATGGAAACATATTGATGCAACCGTTTCATTATTTTATTTATTGTTTATATTTTGATAATTTATATCCATAAAATCATACGTTTATTGAGTATGGTGTCAGATTGATTGAAATTTTGTCTTGAAAACAACAATATTTATGGCAATTATGCTAAATTGGTTGAATTTTTGTCTTAAAACAACGTTATTTATGGCAATTGTGCCTAATCGGTTGACATTGCACATTGTAAAAACAACGTTATTTATGTCAGTAGTTTTATATGTCGTACCGATCGAACCTATGGGATACTGTTCAAGTGATACGCTGATTTGGTTCCAATCATGTTTGGTTCAAATGTATATATTTATGGTGGTCATCTTTACATGGCGATAGTGACCACTACATTTAGGTCCTAGATACATAAATAACCCCGTTATCTGGTTATTTTTTTATTATTTATTTATTATTTATTTGTTTACTTTCGTATTTGTATGCCAAAAGCTAACAAAAATACCTCCGCTCCCGCCATATTAAAGTCCATTTTTTAAATAGGATGTGCACATCTACATTATATAACAACGATTGTATGAACGTTTCATGAAAATTCATTGAAGGGTTTAGGAGGCGTTGCGGATAAGAGATTGGTACCCTAAAGGTGTAACGAAAGGATACCCCTATCACTAAATACCCCCACTTTTTAAGCTGTGGGTATAATTATATGAGTATAATTACAATTGTAAATGTGACGTCTCTCAGTTTCTTTTGTGCCTATACGCGTGACTTCATTAAGTGGCTGTTAATGCATGTCGTTCACGACAGTGTTTTTATTTTATTTTTCATAATTACTAAAACGAAAATAAAAAAATGCAAAATGTATATATAATCATTGAATTATTTAGAAATGACGTCTATAAAGCTATAACTCCCATTGCCTTACAAAGTAAACTAATCATGCTGGCGCGTTATTTAGTTTGCTTTGTGTGGCAATCGAAGTTATACCAATATATCATTTCAATATTTAAAAACGTTCAAATTCATTTTTGTAAATTAGTTTGAAATATCATTGATTTTTAATCATTAATTAGTTAAATATTTTACGTATTGTTCATTTAAATCTGGTAAAAATTTCAATAACAAGTTAATCAAAAGGAGAGGATTATGGTTACTGACAACTGGAGACGAGATTGAATATTGGTACATATATTGTTTTACTTTAGATACAATACCTAACCAAAAACATTATCAATCTGGGCCAGTATTAATAAACTTAAGCAAACAGGGAACAAATCGGGCCAGTATAAAAATGAGCAAAGATGAGCTCGTTCGAAAATTCTAAGGAAATTTTAATAAAAAAGATGTGCTTAATTTTCAAAAACGTCGTTAAAAGATGAACAGTGTTATAATTGAATATTTTAAAAAGAAAAGGGCTGACCACACTTCTCTTTGAAATAACCAATAGTGTAAATACAAATTAAAACTGTTTTCTGAATACAAAAGTGTGCATATTTGATGAAGGGAAATTTTGCGTTTGTAAGAAATTCAAAAATAGGCCACAAGCTGTTTTAAGCCACGTATCGTTCGCTCCACTTAGGCTTTTAAACTTTTGATGCCAATATGTTTCTCCGTCCACAACTCTTATCAGGAACAATGCAGCAATTGTAAAACCAATATGTTTTGATTATCTATTTTTAATGTTTGAAACTTTAATTAACTATATCATCATTATTCAGGTATTTTTGTATTATAAACAATATTTTTTAACCAAAGCATGTATAGGTAAACACATTGACCTGTCCGTTTAACCTTTCATTAGGACAATTCATATAGGAGGGTCCACTCAATGCAAAGGTAGTGTTAGTATTCGCATTTAACACATAAACAAATTGCCTATGATTAGAGTTCACATCAGATAGATGAAATATACACGCGTGATCCCTATTACGTAAATTAACTCGTCCATAATGAATACCCTATTACTTAAATTAACTCGTTTATAATGAATATTTAAATCAAAAGTCAAGCGGACAGGTCAATGCTCATTGCCTATAATATTGCTCCATGACCTTCCAGCCCCATATCACCCACCAGTCAAAAAAATGAGGCAATATGAAAATACCAGATTTATAATATAATATTTTTATCATTTTATGAATGTTTGATGGACACATTATGAGATTAAAGTTTTATATATGTTCTTTCAATTTAATTTCTTTTACATATTATTTTTTACACTTTCGGTGAATATAGAAGAAGAGTATTATCATTGTTTTATACATTCCTTCAAGATTTTTTACAAACATCAATCAAGTAAGTCAGATGTGAAGGAAAAAACGCAAGCTGATACTTTTTCACACTAGGATCTGTCCGAAAAGAAAGTAGCACTTTTGCAGTGCGCTTATTGCAATGGCAGGGAGGGTTCTCTTCTACGATTGATACTTATGTGTCGGCATGCGCAATTAGATGCAACTAGACCACGCCATTAATAACAGTAGTCCCCCATATTTTGTTTCTATTCCAAACTTAAAAGGATAAAAAGTAAGAATTCCAGTGCTCGCAATTATCAAAATTCCGTCAGTTTAGCTTTTTTAAGAGCGTTATTAGATGAAAGTTCCTTAAAAAAAAAAAAAAAACTTGTAAAAATCATACAGTTTTGACATGAAAAAGAGGATGATCGTGAAAGTTCCGAATAAAAACAAAATATGAAAGACCACTATCATAACTTGCATATTCTAGCGGCATACTTGTTTTGTAATTACACTAAATTAGATACTGACGTAGTCAAAGTATCGCCATTTCTAACAATACTACTCACTGTGGTATATAGAAGCACTTTTTGACTGAGGGAACTTGATACACGTTGCTGTAAATAGAGCTTCTACCTTTGCAGTTTTGTCTAGGAGCCTTAATGGTCGAACTATCTAAAGACTTAGCTTGCTTATCAAATAGCCTCTATTTACCTTGGTTCCATCATACGCGGGAAGATTTTTATGCAAGAAAGATTGACAGTTTGTTGACCAAAGGTAATCAGATTTCAATTCTTGAACCGACATTCAAGATGCTCGAGAAGGATCTTAAACTTCTCCGCTCCAAATTGACTAACACTCATAAAATAGCATAATAATATCAAAACAATATTACATAATTATATACACATGGCTTACTTAAGGATCACATCGACTCTCGTTGACTAGGTTAAGACTCGAATCGGGAAGTGCCTACTGTTAGTTTGCCCGTTCGAATTTCGAAAGTTCTCTGATGAGTATTCATGATCTAATAGCCATGATATGATTTGAAGAATCTCGACTAGGGCAAATATCACTATTAATCAACTGGAGGCTGCGTTGGCCAAATGGATAGGACATGATATTCCTCTACAAATCTAGGGTCTCTAACCGCTGTGAATTTGAGCCACGCTCAGACCGAATGTTGGAAAGTGAATTGTCTTTACCATTGACCTTTACTGGTTTACCTAGTATCAGTATAATGTTACAGGGGGATTGGTACGCTTGTCGGCGGCGTACTCTGTGATCTAGCACAATAAAGTCGCCCTGAATGCGCGCTAGTTCAAAGCAGACCTTAAAACACTCGTACATCAAATGCATATAGAACGTGTTCATATATTAACCCATAGAGAAAAATAAAACATTTTTCGTCGAGAATAGCTAAAAAAAATTGCTAATTCGACGTGAAGCAACTTTCAACCAACCAACTATTACATTACTGCATGCCGCGTTTGACTTTTATGGTTTCGGCTTGATAAAAATAAGTTATATTGTAACCCTCTAAAGAAACGTCTCCAATAGCTATTGAGTGAAGGTTGGTTAGCTTGCAGGTTACATAAATATTATCAGATATCTGCCTGGATACATAAACGCACGCGATCGCGGTAAAAGGGAAGAAACTTGCAAAAATCTAGAACTTCAAAAATCTAGGACTTTATTGACACACGGCTCCAACGCGTCAAATAATACGAAATCGAAGTTTAAAATGAAACTGGATGCTTTGAAGGATGACAAAAAACGTTATACAGAGCTCAAATTTCTTTCGTTAAATAACATGATATATAGAGAACTGTATGACAAACGCGATGACTTCAACTTTTTGCAATTAATACAGAATGGTATAGCTTTTCCCAATATACAGGAACCTTAAATAACGAAGCAAGGTGTTCACAAATAAATATTTGACTCAAGAATATTTCAAGACTAGGCTTAGGAAGGGCTCCAAAATTTCAATAACCGTTATCACAATATTATCGACAAGCATGATATCTCTGCATATATTTCACGCCCCATAGTTACTTATTTTTTTAAATCCAATTTTGATTTCAAACGTGGTGGGTGTAGCTAGCTAAACAGTTGTGTTAACATTCCGGAGCACCCCGACTCTCCCCCTAAGTGAAATTTCAAGAGTTTAATCTAATGTGGCATTTTCAGTGGAAACTGATTGTTGGTTCTTTATATAAAAGATACTTGTCATTTCAATCATCAAGAGACAATTACAGTACAGGCATGTCACAAGTTTAACACTTTAGTGCCGAATCGGCAGCTCATCTCGACTGCTCGGCAGTTAAATCTCGGCCTCGGCCCCTCGATGTCATTATTTGGCACCTTTTCGACAGCTGCGGTCCACAGGTCGGCAACGTTTCGGCCGCTCGGCTCCTCGGCACCTTTTCGGCCACTCGATTCTCGGTAGACTGCAGTCACACGTATATATATATATTCGCCATATTTTGGGGAGAAAATCGTGAAAATATCTGACTCTGGAGTTGGTCAAAGAGATTATTATTTATATATACACCAAAGGTGTCAGTAAACGCCGAAAAGGTGTTGAAAGTCGTGTAATGAAGCTAGGTATCGGATGATGACAGCGAATTAACATATTAGGATTATGACACCTGATGTTGACCTGTTTAAGGACCTTAACCCTTTGTTGACCAATCGTGCGAAAACGCACGATTTGACGGTTTTTACGCGCACCCCATCTTTCAAACGATGATTTCGAAATAAAAACAACCATGGAATTTCATAAATTTGGTATCACTGGAAAGAAAAATTTCTTAGGTTTCTCGCTGTTATGCAATTATTGAAATGTAACGGTACAACGAAAAATTTCGATAGATATTCTTTCAAAAACATGTTACAGAAAAAGGGCGTTTTTGTCGTATCCACGGGCGATTTGGTTTTCGTTGAATACATCGGGATATCTCAATAACGAAAAAAACATTTAAAGATTTCCAACGAAGCATCATAAGTGCATTATTCAATGTCTCTGCTGGTATAAAAATAATTTTTCACAATTAATATTAAGCAGTTTAATTTTTAGCTTACATTCTAGATTCTTACTTTTTCGGAGTCAAAAAATGCTTGAAATGATTTTATTTAAGAAATTGTGAGAAAAAATAATGATGCATTTTTTTTAAATTTTTTTATTTGTATGTTGTAAAACTATAGGGTTTTTTCTTACAAATGTTTTTTACATTTCGGAAAAATATCTTCGAAGACCAAAAAAAGATCGAATTGAACTTTGGGAATAGACATGAAAAACGGCGAGAAAATATAAAATTACGTACGCATCATTCAGCAGTACAAATGTGACATACATAAGGCGTCTTCTACTACGTCCGTAACATACTACATACTTGTACGATTAGGCCGTTTCTCTGATAGAATTTGTTGTTGTCACCAAAAGTATTAGTCCCATAAATATATGTTAGAGTGTGACCTCCCAACGGAACAATACCCCGCCTGCTTGACAGCATTATATCATCTTGGTATAGTGGTAACTCTGTAAATTAGGGTTCATATGTAAATTTAAAATTTTTTATATTGATCTCAACCAGGAAAAATGTTAATATTGTGTCTTGATCAATTCTAACCAATTTCAAGCGACAGTTTAGCTTAGGTCATGTTTTTGTTGAATTTTCCATCGGCAAATGTCATTTTCCCCCTTTTTGAATTTTATAGTTGCTTTAAGTCACTGGGGATTTAATTTTGCTATATTCGCGGTTTGGCTTCATAGCACGAAATTAAATACAAAGTCAATATTTTCATGTAGCATTCATTAAACGTGGATCGATATAATCCGTACAGAAAATTGTTAAAACTCGACACTGGACTGCGAAATTTATTTTATACACGTGAATAAGTTCCAATGTCTGAACAGCAAATTTTTTCCCGCAGAATTAGTCAACATGACAGTAAGAAAAACAAAATTAAGTAACAAAAATACCACCATTTTCTCTTAAATCGTATAATATTGTACAAATTCTGAAAACCTCAGTAGAAATTTTATCATTTTCAGTGGGCAAAGTAATCGCTTCGTATTTGGTGATC
This sequence comes from Anadara kagoshimensis, assembly GCA_021292105.1. Taxonomy (NCBI): domain Eukaryota; kingdom Metazoa; phylum Mollusca; class Bivalvia; order Arcoida; family Arcidae; genus Anadara; species Anadara kagoshimensis. The sequence continues at coordinate 50,453,289 of CM037869.1, forward strand.
GACTGTTCAAGCCCCGTTAGACTGTGAACAAAATATGAAAGTCGGTAGTGCCTGTTCTTTCGCCGATTAAGGAATGAAAGGTGTAGGTCATTCGGGTGAGATCTTTAATCCCGATGCCGCATGTAACTGTATGCGTGACAGTAAAAAATCCCTCACTGCACGACCGACCGGCCGGAGTGGTTCAGTGGTAGTGTGTCCGCCTCGAGAAAAGGGGGTTTTAAGTTAGAACCGTGACTAGGTCATATACTGCTTTTTCGCCTGTCGCTCGGTATTTAATGAGTAGCGATTAGTTCACCCGGTCTCAGTATAAAATGACTAGGGGAGTGGTTTACTTTCTGTGGCATTATGACTCTGTGAGTTAGCACCTTAAAATTTAACCCAAGTGCATGGTAATAAAACACACTCACACATACACAAACCTGCTCTTAGTTTAATCCTTAGAGATCACTAAACTTTTATCTAGTCGTGAATAGCATAGCAGAGATTGCTGGTGCGATTTTGAAAAAAAAAACAACCATCTGCAAGTTCACTGCATTGCCCTAATAGTACTGCAAAGGCAAAAAATTATGTCACTTTGTAGAGTTCCCTCTTTTGTTCCAGAATACATGATGCGAATAAAAATTACATGTATTCTAGAATTTAATCCTTGCAGAACTAGACCAGATTGATATATGTAACATTTAGCTGTCTATGCGAATGTACCGCAGACTACTAAATAGGCAATGTTGATATTCTGCTACTTTTGAGGATACTAAAATTCAAAATTAGCACTTGACAGGAATGGATATTGAAATCTTATTTGTTTTATATTTTATGACGATAGTGTTTGGAGATTCGGCAACTAGCCTGTGCAAATTTAGTATCATATTTTATATTCTGATATAAGCACTGGGCTTATCGGTAACGGGTAAATGTTGAAAACGTATGGAACGGATCCGAGTGTGTGATAAAGTGTCAGTTCGCTTATCGATGGCAGGTCGTCTCTTTAGATACTCAGGTTCCCTCCTTCGCCCAATGAATATACGTGAAATAATCTTTACGAGACTTTAAACTTTATTTATCTATTGCACTCATGAAAATGTTGGTAACTTGTCTTGTTTCAAACTTAATCGCATTTGTACCACTATGTATCTTAGACCACTGCGGTAGCTCAGCTGGTAAAGTGCTCGCTCAGTGGGTTCGAACCCCTACCCGGTCTGACATAAGACTTGAAAGTTGGTAGTGACTGTTCATTCTCCCGGCACTTGGCATTACGAAATTGCGAAATGAAAACGACCCTTCTGTAAAATACCATCAGTGCATCGCAATTGACAAAACTTCTGCACCTTCGGCTATAGCTGGCGACATCTCAATATAAGTTTTCTTGACTGGTACGTTAAACACCATAACTCAACTCAACTATATATTTTAGTGAATAGTAAAAGGAAGAAGTAATTGTCAAATCATTTTGAATTGACCAGGTTAGGCGGGGATTATTTGAAAATGTGTCTCGAAAGGACTTTCTCAGCCATAGTGGCATTTATAGAACAGCAGTATCATGTAAACGTCATAAACGTAAACCTTTATGTGTTATCCTTAACAACTGAAATCTCTGCATTAGCAACACCAAAAAAATCAAGCACAAAATGAGACATTTTGTTATAAATTTCCCGACTTTAGAAGGGCATTGAATGAAATCACTAGTGGTGTGGTTATTAGTGACCTTACGTATTTTGGATGTTATCCTTGATATGGCTAGTCATTTATCAAGCCCACGTGATCTCTATGTTATTTAAGAAATGTCCTATGAAAGCATAACAATGTCTTCTAACTTGATTTTCTTTTTACGTTTTAAGATGACAAGTAAACTATGTGTTGATTATAACACCTTTTGAGAATGGGATCTTGTAAAAGTGCACATGGCCTTTGTCCTTCTGGTTGCCATGGATATTGCATAATTTTCAAACCTCCAAAGGTAATAATTTAGGGATGACTTAACATGTTCTAAGAATCTGTAGTTAATTGACCCTTTTTTGTAAACATCGGTGACAAAACGCACATTAGGTTACCAAATTTACCAATTTCCTCTTAAAATCGTGTGTTTTGTCGACCTTTGACCCCAGGTCACGTGATCATATTTTCTATTATAAGAATAGTTAATCCTTTAAAATATTTCCAAATAATTTTTTGTTGAAAATCTGATGTTAATGATGTAGAGTTATTCCCCTTTGTTCTGTAAATAGAATGGTAAATTAAATCCAACTTTACCTGGTATTTACAACATTACTTGTGGCTAGCAGACCATATTGGTTTTTCAATAATATACCAAAGCGTTTTTCCAGAAAGCGAAAGGAAATATGAAAATTTGCTTTAAAAATGTTCAAAAAATGACCTTCAATGTCATATTTGACCTTGGGTCACGTGATCAAGGTCACTCTGTCACATATTTATTGGTATGCGAATTAAAGTACTGGGTCTCTCCTACAAGTTGATACCTACGTTATATACTTATACTAATACTTTACAACACAGTGATTTGTATTCTAAAATGTATGTGTTGGGTACAGAAAATGTGCTAAAATGCCTGGTCATCAAATGGTTAAACATGCATGCTATAGCTACTGCGATGAAAGTATCGCGGTTTTTAATGGAATATAAAAAAAATATAGAAGATTCTGAAAATAATCAGGTACTATGTCGTTAATTTTATTTATTTATTTATTTATGGATTATAAAATATTTAGGGAATCCTGTAAAAACAGGTACTCCATCTTCCATTATTTATTTACTAATAGAATATAAAAGATTTAGAAAATTCTGAAAATAATCAGGCACGTGTACTCCATTGTCCTTTTAATGAATAAACTAAGATTTATTTATTTGGTTTTAAACTTTTAATTGATTAAATTATTTAAATTCTATTATATCCACTTAAAGTCTTGATAATTATCGAATGAGCTGCCGAGCTGTGGACAACTCAAAGTGCCGAGTTGACAGCTTTTCGACCACTAACTGTCTACAACTCGGCCCCTCGTCAGCCGAGTCTCGGCTCCTTTTCGTCAGCTCGGTGTCAAAGTTTCGACACGTCTGTACTGTACTGCTGTGCGATAGATAACGGGATTTTAGAACATAATCGATGGTCGATGAGTCGAAATCAATGATTAAAGCGTCATTCGCTCGTAAAAGTCGCAGTTCTAGTGGGATAAAGTTTTTCAGTTTGCTAGTCGAAAGTCGGTGGATTTCACTGGCTCTTAGGTTCCCCCACCATTCCTTAACTGATAATGATCCCATCACTGAAAGTAAAACATTACTTAATCAAAATGTATTGCATACATTTTGGATTGAAGAGATAAAACCATTATAAACAAAAAAAAATTATTACATAATAAAATAAAAAAATTAAATCCGCGACTACGGAAGGAGGCTTAAAACAATCACATGTAATACAATTTAAAACTATATTTCTGAAAATAATCACAAGAAAACAGATTAGAATAAAAGTGTGTGGTAAAAGACCTATATGGAAAATGAAACTGATGACAATTAAAATTTCAAATAATCGTAAGCGTAAGAAAAATATTTTCAAAGATAACGTTTGGGAAAATGATGAGAATCGAAATGATTAATATTATTTAAAATTGTTAATTTAATTATACTACCTAATAGGACATAAAAACAGCAAAAAATCATAAATGCAAAATAAAAAAAAGAAGAAGAAAAAAATAAAAAATAAAAAAACACCAAACCCTTCATAATGACTTATCTGTCCAATTCTTTGATGTATGAGATATAATGGAATGTAGCGGTCTGGGTAGCTTAGTGGTAGAACACTCGGCTTAAGTGCGGGAAATTCCAGGTTCGACCCCCACCCTATCAGACTCTTCATTTTTTTCTTTTTCCTGTTCAGGTAATTTAAATGTTCTTTAAAAATTTATGGAAGGTCTAAAATCTCAATTTCGAGTGAATATTTATACAGCTTAAAAGAAAAAAATCGGACGAAAAACTCGAATTTAATATCCCTTTCTTACTTCGAAAGGCGGGAGATAAAAATATATATGTCTCTTCGCTTGACGAAAGTAGATGTTTTTTCCGGATTCCTTCAGTGACTTCCGGAGAGGCAAACCTCATTTAGATTCGTAACGTGTTGATTTTAAATTTGATTTAAATAATGCATTCAAAACCAGGTCATTTAAATAAAAATTCAAAATCAGCACATTACAGATCTAAACTCCTTTTAATCTTAATGAAAATAAATGTCTAACGGATAACCAAGACTAATTGATCCATCTGGTATATTTTAAATAGATACACAAAAAGACATACCTGTCTCTATATAACAAGCGGTTTGGGTGGAGTCGGTCTAAGAAATACATATTATTAATGTTGGAATGGTTTTAAGTTACGTTGATCAACAAAATTTTGCACAACCACACCTTTAACCTTGCACTTTATGGAAGCCCTGAAATGTCTCGCAGAAGACTAATTTGTTATATTTTTAATATACAGTCAAACCTGCCTTTAAGGACACCTTTATATAAATAACCACCTGCTTAAAAAAAGATCAGTAGAATTAAATCCCAATTGTTCTTTATTAATATTATTTGAACCTGTATATAACGGCCACCATTTGAACCTGTATATAACGGCCACCTGCCCATTCAGTTCACTTTTACTGGTTCCCTTGGGTGGCTTTTATAGACAGGTTTGACTGTATATAAATATATTTGTACATGTAATATCATTTCTGCTCTAATTTTAAGTCCTCCTTCACAGAGGACTCTTGATAATGATATTAATTTTCGTATACTACTTACAACATACAAAATAAAATTAAATGATTCGCCTGACTTTTATCACCTTTCAAAATTCCAATCAAACATTTCAAGTTTGTGTTGTTTGTAACTTTTTTTTTCAACTGCTTAATTTTAAAGAAGAACTAGATAATGATGCTATGGATAAAGAGTTTTCTATGGTCTATACGTCTTTCGCCTGTAGTGTTTGTTCCACAGGGGCCAGTTTCATAATAAAATTTAAAAAATACTGATAAGTATATAAAAAAGTGTTAAGGGCAACAACGAATCGGATCGTTCAAGTGTAGGTGGTCCGATAAAACTCTACATTACTTTTTTAATTTGTGTCCGATCATCGTGATCTTAGTGTCATTTTGTTCCCAGATAAATATTCCTTAAGTTGGCATTCAATTTTTGGACATAATTTAAAATCTAAATAAAATGTTCAAACGGAAATCACAGAAAAACAGTGTAATTTTGCCCGATGTAGCTAAGCCCGTCCATGTAAAAGTAGCTTAAAATTCGCATTACGCTCATGTTTTTCACTATCAGCGTCCGTGTCAACTACAAATGCTGATGCGAATCGAAGAACTAAATAAAAAGCAATAAATTTCAAAGGTAACCGTTACTTATTCTAAATCTATAAGCGATTATATCCTATTTTGTTCCAACACGGACCAACGTTGGACCGGATTTCGAACCCGGACTTCCCGCACTTTTGGCGAGTGCTCTACCACTAAGGTACCCAGACCGCTACATTCTATTATATATCATAATTACATATTATACCAGTTTTAATTTAACAGCACTAGACGGCCGTTTCGGAATACAATTCCTCATCAGTAGTGCTTGGACCAAAATTATGAAACCAAAATTATTTTGAAGAAGTTAAAAAACTACCCAAAGGACCAGAATATATTTTACCAAATTAAACTAAGGAAATACTTTGCATGAGGGAGTATACCTAAGTTTTGAGAAATTTCAAATTTTGATTTGCAGGAAATTTAGACAAGTATAGTACATTTCTGACAAGAATACGAAATCATTGACTACTGAGTTTGTGATATCCTCGGGGCACCAGCAATCAGCAGAGATATCGGCTCAGAAGTTTAAATTACATATTAAACCAGTTTTAATTTAACAGCACTAGACGGCCGTTTAGGAATTCAATTCCTCATCAGTAGTGCTTGGACAAAAATTATGAAACCAAAATTATTTTGAAGAAGTTAAAAAGCTACCCAAAGGACCAAAATATATTTTAACAAATTAAGCTAAGGAAGTACTTTGCATGAGGGAGTTTACCTTAGTTTTTGAGAAATTTCAAATTTTAACTTGCAGGAAATTTAGACAATTATAGTACATTTCTGACAAGAATACGAAATTATTGCTACTGAGTTTGTGACATCCTCGGGGCACCAGCCACCAGCAGAGATATCGGCTCAGAAGTTTAAATTACATATTATACCAGTTTTAATTTAACAGCACTAGACGGCCGTTTCAGAATTCAATTCCTCATCAGTAGTCACTAGAAGGGGGTTTTACCGGAATAATTGCGAAATTCCGGAATAGTAAGACACTTTCCGTAATCTTTGCGAAAATCCGGAATATTTAGATCAAATCCGGAAATTTTAGACCAAATCCGAAATAATCAGACAAAATCCGAAATAATTGGTCAAAATCCGGAATAATAGGAATATTTTTACGGTAAATTTTACGGATTCTAAAAATTCCGGTAAGTGTCTGATTATTACGGTAACTTGTCTGATTATTCCGGTAAAAGACTGATTATTACGGTAAAAATCTAATTATTCCGGCAAATGTCCAATTATTACGGTAATTTTTTTTTTTTTTTAAATTATTTTTTAGAAAATTTCCCGTAATAATTGGACATTTACCGGAATAATTATACTTTTACCGTAATAATCAGTCATTTTCCGGAATAATCAGACACTTACCGTAATTTTTAGATTATGGAAAACTTACCGTAACAAAAAAGTCCAATTATTCCGGATTTTGCCTGATTATTCCGGATTTTACCGGTTTATTCCGGACTTTACCTGATTATTCCGGATTCTTTTGGTTTATTCTGGAATTGGTCTGATTATTCCGGATTTTCGCAATTATTCCGGTAAAACCCCCTTATAGTGAGTGCATGGACCAAAATTATGAAACCAAAATTATTTGACGATGTTAAAAAGCTACCCATAAACACTAGAAGGAGGTTTTACCGGAATAATTGCGAAAATCCGGAATAATCAGACCAAATCCGGAATAAACCAAATCAATCCGGAATAATCAGGTAAAGTCCGGAATAAACCGGTAAAATCCGGAATAATCAGGCAAAATCCGGAATAATTGGACTATTTTGTTACGGTAAGTTTTCCGTAATCTAAAAATTACGGTAAGTGTCTGATTATTCCGGAAAATGACTGATTATTACGGTAAAAGTCTAATTATTCCGGCAAATGTCCAATTATTACGGTAAATTTTCTAAAAAATAACAATTTTCTTTTAAAAATTTACCGTAATAATTGGACATTTGCCGGAATAATTAGATTTTTACCGTAATAATCAGTCTTTTACCGGAATTATCAGACAAATTACCGTAATAATCAGACACTTACCGGAATTTTTAGAATCCGTAAAATTTACCGTAAAAATATTCTTATCATTCCGGATTTTGACTAATTATTCCGGATTTTGTCTGATTATTTCGGATTTGGCCTAAAAATTCCGGATTTGATCTAAACATTCCGGATTTTCGCAAAGATTACGGAAAGTGTCTTACTATTCCGGAATTTCGCAATTATTCCGGTAAAACCCCCTTCTAGTGAAATAAAAGAATTGGGCAGAAAAGTCATTATGAAAAGTTTAGTGGGTTTATTTTACATTTATGAACTTTTTTAAAATTAAATTAATTCAGTTTTATTTATTCATGTTATTTGTTTATTTTTTATGACCTATTAAATAGTATATTTAAATTAACAATTTGGAATAAAAATTTATCATTTCGATTCTCATCATTTTCCTAATAGTAATCATTGAAATTATTTTTCTTACGCTTACGATTAATTGAAATTTTAATTGTCATCATTTTTTCCCTATAGGCTTTTTACCACACACTTTTATTCTAATCGGTTTACTTGCGATTATTTTCAGAAAAAATAGTTTTAAATTGTATTAATTGTTTTAAGCCTCCTCCGTAGATTTTTTTATGTAATAAATTCTTTTGTTTAGAATGGTTTTATCTCTTCAATTTAAAATGTATGGTCAGTTGAGGAATGGTGGAGGGAACCTAAGAGCCGGTGAAATCCACCGACCTTCGATTAGCAAACTTGGAAACTTTATGCGACTAAAACTGCGAATTTTAGGAGCGAGAGACGTTTTAATCCATGATTTCTCGGCTATCGATTTTTTTTTTAAAAAATCCTTTTATCTATCGCAAAAAATTAACTGTCTCTTGGTGATTGAAATGACAAGTATTTTCATTTGCCAAATGTTTTCTGTTGATGTCAGCAGTTACTATTGATTCAATCGCCACTTCCTAGTATGTGCACTGCGTTATCTATGCAATGTGTTTTTTATATAAAGATCCAACAATCAGTTTACACTTAAACTTAAACTGAAAATGCCACATCAGATCAAACTCGTGAAAGTTCACTACAGAGGTGAGGCCGGTGCTCCGGGATGTTAACACACCCGTTTATCTAGCTACACCCGCAACGTTTGAAATCAAAATTGGAATTTAAAAAGATTAGTAACAATGGAGCTTGAAATATATCCAGATATATCATGCTTGTCGATATTAGTGTGATGACGGTTATTGAAATTTTGGGGCCCTTTATAAGCCTAGTCTTGAAATATTCTTGAGTCGACCATTTTTTTGTAAACACTTTGCTTCGTTATATAAGGTTTCCGTATATTGAGAACAAGCTCTACCATACTGTATTAATTGCAAAAAGTAAAAGACAGGCATATCGTTGAATAAAAAAGAAAAGTTGACAAAAAACAATTGAAGTCATTGCGTTTGTCATACAGTTCTCTATATATCATGTTATGTAAAAATGGTAACGAAAGAAAGATAAAGAAATTTGAATTGAGCTCTGTATAATTTTTTTTGTCATCCTTCAAAGCGATACCAGTTTCATTTTTTACTTCGATTTCGTATTATTTGACGCGTTGGAGCCGTGTGTTAATGGAGTCCTATATTTTTGTGATATACGAGTTTCTTCCCTTTTACCGCGTCGCGTTCGTTTATGATTTCCGAACATATTTCCATGTACCACGGCAAGCTAACCAACCGCTATTGGAGAGGTTTTTAGAGGGTTACAATATAACTTATTTTTATCAAGCCAAAACCGTAATAAACAAACGCGGGATGCTGGTTGGTTGAAAGTTGCGTAACGTCGCATCAGCGATTTTTCAGCTATTCTCGACGAAAAATGTCTTGGTAATCTCTATGGGTTAATATATGAACAAGTTCGTGTATGCATGTGATGTGCGAGTGTTTTATGGTCTGATTTGAACTAGCGCGCATTCAGGGCGACTTTAATGTACTAGCTCACAGAGTACGCCGCAGACAGGCGTACCACTCCCCAAGTTACATTATACTGATATCAGGTGAACCAGTAACGATCAATGGTAGACTATTTACTTTCCAACATGTGGTCTGAGAGGGGCTCAAATTCAGTGGTTAGAGACCCTGGATTTGTAGACTAAAGTCATGCCATTAGGCCAACGCGGCCTCCAGCAGATTAATAATGATATTTGCCCTAGTCGAGATTCTCTCATTCATATCTTGGCTATTCATATATACACATCGGAGAACTTTCGGAATTCGAACTGGCAAACTAGCAGTATACTCTTCCAGATTCGAGTCTTAACCTAGCCAGCGAGAGGTGATGTGATCCTTAAGTAAGCCATGAATATATATAAAATATTGATTTGATATTATTATGCTATTTTATGGAGTAAAAGTCAAATTTGAAGCGGAGTAGCTTTATATCCTTCTCGAGCATCTTGAAGGTCATTTCAAGAATTGATATCTGATTACCTTTGGTCAGCAAGCTGACACTCTTTCTTGCATAAAAATCTCCCCGCTTAAAAGATCGAACGTAGGTAACCTAAAGGCTATTTGATAAGCAAGCTAAAGTTTTAGATAGTTCGACCATTAAGACCCCTAGACAAAAATGCAAAGGTAGAAACTCTATTTATAACAGCGTGTATCGAGTTCCCTTAATTAAATTAGTGTTTCTAGGCGCCACAGTGAGTAGTATCGTCAGAAATGGCGATACTTTGAATTCGCCAGTATCTAATATCGCGGAATTACAAAACAAGTATGTCGCTAGAATATGCAAGTTATGATAGTGATCTTCCATATTTTGTTTTTATTTGGAACTTTGATGATAATCCTGTCTTTCATGTTAAAACTGTATGGTTTTACAAGTTTTCAAATATTTTAAGGCACTTTCATCTAATGACGCTCTAAAAAAAGCTAAACTAGCGGAATTTTGATAATTGCGAGCACTGGATTTCTTAGTTTTTATCCTTTTAAGTTCGGAATAAAAACAAAATATGGGGGACTACTATTATTAATGGCGTGTTCTAGTTGCATCTAATTTCGCGTGCCGACACATAAGCATCAATCGTAGAAGAAAACCCTCCCTGCCATTGCAATAAGCGCACTGCAAAAGTGCTACTTTCTTTTCGGACAGATCCTTTAGTGAAAAAGTATCAGCTTGCGTTTTTTTCCTCCACATCTGACTTCCTTGATTGATGTATGTTAAAAATCTTGACGGAATGTATAAAACAATGATAATACGTTTCTCCTATATTCACTGAAAGTGTGAAAAATAACATGTAAAAAGAAATGAAATTGAAAGAACATATATAAAACTCATAATGTGTCCATTAAACATTCATAAAATGATAAAAATATTATATAATTAATCTGGTATTTTAATATCGCCTCAATTGACTGGTGGGTCATATGGGGCTGGAAGATCATGGAGCAATATTATAGGCAAAGAGCATTGACCTGTCCGCTTGACTTTTGATTTAAATATTCATTATGGACGAGTAAATTTAGGTAATAGGGAACACGCGTGTATATTTCCTATACCTGATGTGAACTCTAATCATGGGCAATGTGTATATGTATTAACTGCGAATACTTATACTACCTTTGCATTTAGTGGACCTTCCTATATGAATTTTACTAATGAAAGGTTAAAGGGACAGGTCAATGTTGTTAACCTATACATGCTTTGGTTAAAAAAATGTTTACAATACAAAAAAGTACCTGCATAATGATGATTTAGTTAATTAAAATTTCAAACATTAAAAATAAATAATCAAAACATATTTGTCTTACAATTGCTGCATTGTTCCTGATAAGAGTTGTGGACGGAGAAACATATTGGCATCAAAAGTTTAAAAGCCTAAGTGCAGCGAACGATACGTGGCTTAAAACAGGTTGTGGCCTATTTTTGAATTCAGCGTATTTCTTACAAAAGCAAAATTTACCCTCATCAAATATGCACACTTTGTAATCAGAAAACAGTTTTAATTTGTATTTACACTATTGGTTATTTCAAAGAGAAGTGTGGTCAGCCCTTTTCTTTTTAAAATATTCAATTATAAGATTGTTCATCTTTTAACGATGTTTTGGAAAATTAAGCACATCTTTTTTTATTAAAATTTCCTTAGAATTTTCGAACGAGCTCATCTTTGCTCATTTTTATACTGGCCCGATTTGTTCCCTGTTTGCTTAAGTTTATTACATAGTGACCCACATTTATTATTTTTTGGTTAGGTATTGTATCTAAAGTAAAACAAGATGTTAATATAAGTACCAACATTCAATCTCTTCTCCAGTTGTCGGTAAACCGTAATTCCCCCCCCCCCTTTTGATTAACTTGTAATTGAAATGGAGATCAGATTTAAATCAACAATACGTGAAATATTTAACTAAATAATGATAAAAAACCAAATGATATTTCAAATTACCAAAATAAATTTGAAAGTTTTTAAATATTGAATTACATATTATACAGCACTAGACGGCCGTTTCAGAATACAATTCCTCATCAGTAGTGCTTGGACCAAAATTATGAAACCAAAATTATTTTAAAGATCTTGACGAGCTACCTTAAGGACCGAAATAAAGGACCGAAATATATTTTACCAAATTAAGCTTAGGGAATACTTTGCATGAGGGAGTTTATCTTAGTTTTTTTTTTTTTTTTTTTTTTTTTTTTTTTTTTTTTAATCAAATTTTAATTTTCAGGAAATTCAGACAATTAAAGTATATTTCTGACAATAATTCGAAATTATTGCCTACTCCGTTTGTGATATATTAGTATAACTTCCATTGCCGCACAAAGCAAACTGAATAACGCTTTAGCAGGATTAGTATACTGTGTAAGGCAATGGAAGTTATAGCATTATAAACGCCATTTCTAAATAATTCAATGATTATATATACATTTTGCATTTTTTTATTTTCGTTTTAGTTATTCTGAAAAAAATAAAATAAAAACACTGTCGTGAATATAGTGTATATGGATTAACATGTTTGTTTTAATGGATATGAATTATCAAAATATATACATAAATAAAATAATGAAACTCTTGCATCAATATCTTTCCATATGTATTTTATATGCGTGAAACTGTAAAAAAAACACGAAATAACGAACAAAATCAAACAAAATTAGAATGAACAAGTATTAAAACCAAAGGAAAAACATTTGCATATTTAATATGTAATATTAAACTTCTCCATTTAGATGTAAAAATGTTAATACAGGAATAAAAAAAGCATGAATTCCGAAAACCAAGGTATTACAAAAAACAGCATACTAAATAACAAAAATATATATGTTGAGATAGACTTTGAGATAGATACATATTCCTAAAACAAGATTACTTCTTTTTCTATAAAAGTTCAATGTCACTTTTATCACTATTTACTCTTTAAATGTGTAGGCTCTTTTTAAAGGTACTTCATAGCTAACCAAGAGGTTGTCAACTTTAATTTAAACATATTTGAGATATGTACTTTCAGGTAACATACCACCGTAACAAATCGATGTGAATTCGGCGCAAAAAAGCAAAGACCATTATCTACCCTAATAACCTTACAAAAACCGCTGTCCTTTTGGAAAACTTTTTCAGAGACTGAGACAAAAGTAACAGACTACGTCAAATAATGTCACGAAACATTTATTTTGGAGATACAGGAAAAACAAATACCAAAAGAGTTATCTACCCTAATACCTTTAAGGCACAAAAACTGCTATTATTTTGCAAAAAATTTCAAATTCAAAAGTAAAATTCTTTAACTACGTCAAATGATGCTACGATACATTTTTAGGAGTCACAGGACAAGTATATAAATCGCCAAAAACCAGATTATGCGCCATTTCTATTTATTTTAATACAACATGTAATATCAATAAAAATTAGAATGGAACTGATAAAATGGTACGTTTTTTGCTTAGTAACAAAATGAAAAGCACTGTGTCAAACAAAAACAAATTATTGTTATTTCAATAAAGAACATTAGTAATTTAAATATATCCATGATCATTTTGGATATAGAGCTAAGATTTGAAAGAATGGTGGTAGGAAGGATACATCTGCAATAAACAAATAAAAGCCTCTGTGTTACTCAGAAACTAAAAGTAGCATTTACAGAAACGTGCGTTTTAGTTCAGTTGGACTGAGTAGTACGGATACTCTACAACACATCAGAAAATGTATTGGTAGCATCTTCAAAATCACTCACAAACATATCGGTCTAGGTCAGAAAAGCAAACTTTGGAGAACTGACCTGTATTTGCCACTTTAATTTATGTTATAGTACATTTTAAAAATACCAGATTCATGTTTTTAAAAATCATTTTCTCATTTCCTTTTTACGGAAATTCAAATCATTGGAAATTGAAAACATTAACTTAACTGTTTAAGTATCAAGCATGTCAATTGCCCTGTCGATTATATCATTTGAATCTGAATCATTTGAATCAGATTCTGACAAAGTTGTTATTGATTCGCTTGAATTTTGTGAATCTGGCTTCGATTCGGTAAAAACTGGTAATGGTACATCGTTTGAATAGGGCGATGCTTGAATTGGTCCGTTTGCAGCTGGTAAACTAGGCCTCGATTCGTTTGAAGCAGGAAAACTCGGCCTTGATTCGTTTGAAGCAAGTAAACCTGGCCTTGATTCGTTTGAAGCAGGTAAACTCGGGATTGTTTCATTTGAAGTAGGTATTGATTCGTTTGAAGCAGGTAAACTCGGGCTTGTTTCATTTGAAGCAGGTAAACTCGGGCTTGTTTCGTTTGAAGCAGGTAAACTCGGGCTTGTTTCATTTGAAGCAGGTAAACTCGGCCTTGTTTCGTTTGAAACAGGTAAACCCGGCCTTGTTTCGTTTGAATCAGGTAAACCTTGCCTTGATTCGTTTGAATCAGGTGAAATCGGCATTGATTCGATTGAAGCAAGTGAACCCAGCCTTGATTCCTTCAATTTAAATTCTATTGTATTTGCTGATGTTGGCCTTCCGTTTGTAGGTCCAGCTGTTTCGAAGAGAAATGAAGACAGGTTGCTGTTTGTCCTTTTCTTGAAAAAACTTAAGGTATCATCTTCCTTTGGCTTACCACACGCAATGATGGAGTGACTGAAAATAAAAGATTCAAGTATGGAAAAATAAACTTATAAAATAGTTTTGAAGACATCGTATCTAATAAACAGCAAAAGCTTGAATTGTTTCAGTCTGGTATTTACGTAACTTTTGTTAAATAAACCTGAAAACATCTAAATAATTGTTATTTTTCAATTTCAATATTGCTTAGCTTACAAAGTAATAGTTTTCCTGTATTGTAAATGTTCTTGAAAACGTTGGGTGTTTAGTACATAATTTTAGTTACAATTTTTATTTTCTGCTATTTAATTATATTTTAAATATATAGGTGTTTAGTGATTTTTCTATGATCTCGTACGTCATGCTTAAAATCTATCTGAACAAATCCATCGTAATTTCTGTCTAATTCTAGGTCTGAAAAGCATAACTTTTTTGTTCATTTTTTTCGATGAGCGTTTGGTTGATTTAGATTCAAAACCAATAGTAGTCATACGCCATGTATTAGTGTTCACCATATGTAAAAGCCGTACACCCTGTGGATATTTTATAAAGACAATTTGAATGGGTTTCTACATGAAGGAAACCATGCAATCAATGAAGAAACTTTTGAGACATCGGGAAAATAACTGTTGGACTAGAAAAACATCTGAAAAAAAAAAAAATAAAATAAAATAAAAAATAAACGCCTTAAGTTTTAGTTTCTGCCGTTTATCTTGTCTTTTGCAGTACACGGCTGTCGTTTCAATATAAATTCTTCACCAGTAGTGACTGGACCACTATTGTGGAATTATAAAAATTAAGATGTTGAAACTACAAGAGTCTGTTCTTAAACATATAACAGAATTTGCCTATAATAAGTGTCCTATCAACCCTTACATATGAAAAGTATTTCAAGTGTTATTCGTATGATATGTAGAAATGTATATTTACCGACAATTGGTCTTTTTCACAATACAAACAGCGACAACTACTGCTACAACTAGAAAAATAATTGCGGCAAAAACACTAAGTCCAGTTATTAAGTCATTGTTGCTCTTTTCTGATTTAGTTGCACAATCTAAAACATAATAATTAAATTAATTATTTCTGAACACAGATAATAGTTTTTTAATATTTATTTTTGACAGCATAGATTGAATCAAAAGAAAAAAGTTCAAAAACAAAGTAAAAACTGGAAAAATCGAGATTAACGAAACTACTAAGGTGCGCCGGAAGGGTAAGTAACCGGTGATAAGAATTCAAACTGAATTTTGATTACACACCTGATGGCTGTAACTACCTAAACAGAAGATCCTCACTTGCCCTTCCAGACCATCGACCTCATGGACATCAGGGAAATGTAGGATTGGTGATCTTGAAGGTAAGGAACCTCTTATTCAATTAGCTGCTCTACGGTAAAACATGTCAGTAAAATATATCATTTTCAAATATTCAAACAATACTTTCTATCTTTTATTACTGAACATGTTTCAATTTAGTAGCCCTTTGAGGCCGTTTTGGAACACAATTCTTATTAGCAGTTCTAGGCCCGAAGTTGTGAAAATCTAAAATTTTTTAAGGTTTTGAAATAACAAAAGTCAAAGGAGCAAATTTATATTTTATTCTTTCATACTTCAATTATTAATACCACAAAACCATGCCTCAATCCAAAACACAGTAAAAAAAACTTTGAAACTGGCGACCCAAGTTAACGTATTTTTTTATCAACTTTATATATCTAAATGGAATTGAAATACCAAATGATATGTTAGATATCTCCGTGAAAAAGTTTAATTGCTGTTATCATAGTATTGTTAATAACTTTGATGTCTTTGTGTCCAGTATTGCCCTGGAAAGTTCACGTGTCTAACCTAACTTGCCAGTTCCAAAGTTTTTACTTTGCTTCTGGATTGTGCTTCGGACATAGATTAGTATGTTTTTTTTATATCTCCGTCAAGACCTAATTTCACATAAAAACAAAACTTGAAAATATCTACCGAATGAAAATGTTGCAAACTAAGGAGAGTATAGGTTATAGTACTTACCACCTTCATTTGAGGTTGACCACTTGAATTTTCCTTCGTACTGTTGCATATACTACACGATTTGATACATCGATAGCATTATGAATATGGCAAATGTCTTTTATGTAGCAATAGTTGTTCTGAAATAATTATATTCATTTCATTTATTAACAACATACGCGGAATATTTGAAGCTCAAATATATACAGTAAATCAAGTTAATAATGCAGCCCTGAGAACTGTATTTTAAGTTTGTAATACAGTGTATAGAAGATTAAACTGGTCCAGTATATGACTTCATACTATCCATGTTTTATACGCGTGTTCGTTATATTCGTGTTTTACCATATAAATATAATGCGTAAACGGTATCAAAATATAGCGTGTGTCATGGTCTTGAAATTTAATTAATTACACTACTTTTACTTATCAAACAAATATGAAATGAACAATGTTTTAAGAATTTTCTATGTGCTATCGACTAAGCATGGTAACTTTTCTTAAGATCTCGGTGCACAACTGTATAAGGTATTTGAAACCGAAAGAATATAAGAAGTGTTAAAAAATACACATTGAGAAATAGAAACGATATAAAGCAATCGAAGTTTAATACAATACGTTTTTTACAACTTCTTGTGTGTCCTGTACTACAATGTCAATAACTATTTGACACGTTTCTTTATGGATGACAACATACCGGTCCGTCGTCACTACAAAGTCCAAAAGAAAATCTTTAAAGGATATTCATCATGTTCTCGGTCAAAATTTGTGACTATTTGTGACTATGCCTCTGTTGTTGTATCGGTTTGTTGACCAATGTAGAGGCTCGGTCATTTCACTTGCGATGAACGTGAAGATAAATACCGAGCACCTCACTTCCGTGGTGTCAGTTTTTTGTTTTTGTTTTTTTTTTTTTTTTTGGCGGAGGGGGGGGGGTAAATAAGCAAACGTCTGACGATGTTGTTTTCTGAAAAAATACAAGTTCTGAATTGTGATAGTTAAGAACAGTTGTCTACATTAAATATTTAAGGGGAATAGTAGATATTTTAGTTCAACAGGCCCGGTTTCATAATCATTCCTTAGCTAAAATTTTCCTTAACTTAAATTAAGCAAATTTTGATATTCTTTTTGGAACTATTGATGAATATTTCTGTTAAAACTAAATGCAAATGTTTTAATCTTGAGGCCATCTTAAGAATAACACCTTGAATTTCTGAAGATCTTGAAAACTAACAAAATTGTGAAGATTTGAAAATTTGCCAGATGTAAGTTCAGGAAAATCTTAGCTAAGGAATGATTGTCAAACCGGGGCCAGTAGTTTAATAGTGTAAAAAAGAGGAAGCGGGTGTTCAATTAGCAATCAAATTGTAGATAAAAATTATAATAATTTTGTATGAAACTTTACCTTCAGCTTGTAGGTTATTCCAGCTGCACTGTGACTAACCTCTTGACAGGTTGCGTGAAACACATGAAGCTCCATCACATTTCCAAAGTTAACTCCATCATTAGATATTTCATATGTGTATTGTGTAACGAAAACGTCCGTTGGTAGGCTTCCTGTATCCAAGTTACAAGTAATCTCAAATTTTCCTTTCCATGTGCATGACACTGTATACTGATTGATGAGATTTCCTCTGTAAGATGTCGTTATCTAAAATATTGTTTAATATACCATATGATAGCCGAACCCCTTGCTTGTTTAACTATGTCGGTAGTAAGACAGGAGACCACTGCGGTAGCTTGGTTGGTAGAGTGCTTGCTTCGTAAGTGGAAGGTTGTGGGTTCGAACCCCGGCCGGATCTGACCCAAGTCTGTAGTGACTGTTCTTTTGCCAAGCACTCTGCATTACTAAATAAAAGTCACGGTTCTTTCGGATGGGAACTTAAAATAAACGAGGTCACGTGTCAGGATGGGCTTGACACGCTAAAGAGCCCTGCTGTGTAATGTCATCAGTGCAACGCACAGGCAAATTTTCTGCGCTTTCGCCTATGGCTGGCGACGTCCTGATATAAGTGAAATATTCTTGACTGGGACGTTAAACACCATTACTCACTCACTCAGTAAGACATAAAATAGGGACATTGTCACGAGACCTCAAGCAATGGATAATGTTGGATTATCAATATTATAAGATATTTAAGATATCTAATTAAAACGAATGTACTAGACTAGTACATGTTAAATTGTTATCCGAAACGTGAAGTAAAAACTGGCAAATTAAATTAATCAAAATGAACTTTCTGTGTAACTAACAAGCTAGCCATAGCCTAACCTCGCAACATCCCTAAATATCTACTTGTGACACTCCTACAATCAGGTAAATATAAGTATTTGAATTATCATACAAGGTAATAACAAACACATATGCTACTGCCACGGTTTGTATGTATGGTGATACCAGTGCAGTGTGGTTGAAATCAGATTGAAGGATTAAAACATTTATAATGCTCTTAGCTAATTTATATAATTAAAATAAATTCTAATTATTTGAAAATTGCTTATGTATTATTTTTTTTGCCCGTACGCTATTCCAAAAAAAAAATTTGATTATTTATATTTAAACCTTTTCGATACGTAAATAGTGATTTTAACAGACCAATTAAACCTTTCGTTATCGTACTAATTTCTCATGAAGTGAGTGTGTTAATTCCGCAGTTTTTATGGAACATTTTCTAGAACATCCAAAACATAAAAATGTATGCATTTCATTGTTTTAAACACACAAACACAATTCCATAAAATCACATACCCCATACTTTTTTATTCGCATTACTGGAGGGGGGTCATATATATATCCTTGACCATACAGCTCTATCACTTGACAATTTTCTGTGGACCTATCACAAGAATATTTGTGCGTTGAACCCTGTACCAGTTGATGTGACGTGCCGAAGATCTCTGGTGGGTGAGCTTTATTAACCGAGCAATCCGTCTCCTCATAGCCATTGTTACAAATACATGTCCCTAGATATATAAATTATATAATATATATTTATTTTCAATTATAAAAAATGAATTGATATCCTAAAGTCATCATTGAAAAATGTAATACGAAACACAAAAATACGGGTTCATGTATAAACAACAATTTCAAAATTTTAAAATTAGGTATTACACTTGAACATTTACCAGGGCAGAAAGTTCAGCTAGAAGGAAAAACAACTATATCAATCACGTAAAATGAAAATTGAGGATTAATGTAACTTGTTTCTATTGGACGTCAAATATACAGGAACGTTTTAGGTATATGTAATTAAAAGAAGACGAGCAAGCGTACAACCTTCCACTTTATACAAATATTAATAGACACAGTGTATTAGTGTTAAAAAGGTTGAATATTGGTTTTGCAATTTACTATTACTCTTACCAGTTTTAGCAAACAAAACATTGAAACAAATTATTTTACTTTCTGATTCCATAAACACTATTTATATTTTAACTTCCAGTTTTGGCAATACGTTTACATTGATTTGACATAAAATTAGTAGGAACAGAATATAAATCAATCGTATATAAACGTAATACTTTACGTTTTGGCAACATTTCGATTTAAACAACAAACGCAAAAACAATGTGCCCAAACGAAACGTTTAAGCCGACATAAAAGGCATATTTTGAATTTTAAAAATAACAAACATTATATACTGTTCAAGAACAATTAGTGAAAATCGACAAAATCAACATTTTATACCACACTTAAGTTTGCACTTAAACGGAACAATTATTTATAATACGATCCCAAGTAATGGAATTAACATTGTTCATATTTTCATACCATTTACACATGATCCTTGACCCGAACAATTATTTTGACAGGCTATACTCATAATGGCAGCGGTAATATTTGCCATTTCTCTTTGTAGTGTTTTGTTGAAGTCGACTGCGTGTACGCATTGTAGTCTTGCACTCTCGATTTGTTGTGTTATCAATGAATCATTTCCAGTTATCTACAAAATAGACTTACATCATATTATATACAACATATCAGAACCACCCTTTTTATCAGTTGGAGTTTCAATTTGAAAGCTCTCTTGAAAGCTAATAAACTAACCAGTGTTTCCAGCATATCCTTGGATATATTTGACGTCCTATAATTCCATGTTTCTTTCACACAATTTTGATTACACACGTGACGGGTGTAGCTAGCTAAACTGGAGGCGCTTACCCTTCAAGAGCACCCGGCCTCACTTCCCTGGTGGAAGTTTACGTGTCTAACCTAACTTGTCAATTCCAAAGGTTTAACTTTGCTTCTGGATTGTGATTTTGACATAGATAACTATCTCTTGCATTTCGAAATTATCGGTCTTCAATTAATTGTCGGACTCATACTCGGTAATATATGTTTTCTTTATTGTAAAAAATCTAAAACCCGATCAGACTGTAGACAATTTGTGTCTTAAACAGTAATCGCTACATAATCTCTGTTTAATATTATATAAACAAACGACTGAAATGTATTCGTGACACTGGTTGTTTTGATTTGTTACATTTTTATCGTGTTAAATGGTGTTGATATACTATAGAATTTCTCCGAGCTTCGGTTTTAACATTTGGAACATAGTAAAATTTACCATAAGGGACTGTTGGTGCAGTCATGTCATTTCGGTCAATATCGTCTAATGGGTAGTATTCAATCAATTAGTGGAAAAAGTAGTAAATGTGAGATCCAAATAAAAATCAGATTCTTACACGAATGATTGTTTAAAATTGTATTCATGAAAAAAGTTGAATAACATTTTTGAAACAGATTTTAATAAATTAAATAATACAGAAACACGCAAATTTAAGATCCTGGTTTTATTATCGTATAACAAAGAAAGATTTTTGTCTTTTTCTTATGTTTTCTCGTCTTTAACAAAATTACTGCGAAACCATATTTGTTACAATAATTTTATGATGCATAATAACCATATCTACATAAAAAAAGGTCGTGGTTTCCTAATGGATAATACGTAGGTCTACAAATTCAGGGTCTCTCACAGCTGTATTGAGTGCCGTTCAGACTACAAGTGAAAAAGTTAAATTTCCTTGACATTGGTCTTTACTAGTTCAACCGGTGCCAGAATGATGTGATGTGGGAGTCGGTCGCCTTAACTGTGCCCTGGTACAACACGGGCCACAAAACGCACGAACATCACATGCATACACAAAGTTCTTCATAGAATTTAATAAAATAAATCTCGTCGCGAACAGATAAAAAAACTGCTGATGCGACAAGCAATAATTAACAACAACATCTATATGATTATAATTACATATGTGTAATCAAAAACAAACTTACTAATCCATGCCCCAAGGTCTTTTATTACATGCGTTATTTCGGGTTATTATACCTTAAATTCACATATAAGGCGTTAATACAAAAATAAAGTGATTTAAAATAATAGAAAATGATAAAATTATCTGAACTAACAGCAATGTATTTGACTTACCATAAGATCTGCCACACACAGATTTAAGGTTGAATTGTCTATCAGATCTGCTCCCGAGCATAGCTGAATTATTTCCGATTCCAGAAATTTTGGGAACAACGATCGTACGCCTCTGCTTGGGAATATGTTGTAGATTTCTTCTTTCTCACTTTTATTTCATTCTTAAAGAAAAAAAAATGAATTTGTAAATATTAATTGGTAGGTAAGAAAAGTGGCGATTATTTTTCTGATCTCGGGATTTATGATTACAGAAGTGACAGATACTAAAATTAAAGTAGGTGTAATAATAAAAGCTACAACGCGTTTGCTTGAGTATATGTTACAAATCTCGTTTGCGTTTTTTTTTTTTTTGGCATTCTTAAAGAGCAATTTTTAAATTTGTCAATGTTGGTTGGTTGGTGGTTAGGTAAGATGACGATTGCTTTACTGATCTCAAGGTAAAAAAGACAACCAAAAGTACAGGATTTGATTAATTATTCTTACATGCACAGATGGCCTATTGGAATTTTAACCATCAGTCCACGACAAAAACCGATTCCTGAATTTGTAACATAATGACAGGTGTCCAAGTCAGTGTAATTGAATTCACGTACTCTATATCTGCCTTAAATAATGTAAAAATTCTGAACATTTCCAGAATAGAGAAATATAAACAAAACTTTACCTAATAAACCGTGTGTAAAAGTAAAAAAAATAACCAAACCAACTAGTACATAAACATATAAAACTCCCATCGGGTCTGCATTGCTTCTTGCAAATGAGGTAAAATTAAAACTGGTATAATATGTAGCCGATATCTCTGTTGGTGGTTGGTGCCCCGAGGATATCACAAACTCAGTAGCCAATAGTTTCGTTTTATTGTCAGAAATATACTAAAATTGTCTAAATTCCCATCAAGGTAAAATTTGAAATTTCTCAAAACCTAAGTAATACTCCCTCATGCAAAGTATTTCCTTAGCTTAATTTAGTAAAATATATGTTAGTCCTTTTGGGTAGTTTTCCAACATTTACAAAATAATTTTGGTTTTATAATTTTTGTCCAAACACTATTGATGAGGAATTGTTTTCCGAAACGATCGTCTAATGCTGTAAAAATGCTGTAAAATTAAAACTGGTATAATATGTAATATTAGGAATAATGCACACGATAAATTTTTATCTTAAATTTATCTTAAGTCTCTTTTTTATTATTGAGTAAACAACCTCTATCCATATCGAAACCATACCAAGAAAGAGAGATCTAATTGGATGAAAACCGACACAAAATTTATAATATTTCATTAAGATTAGAAAACTTTACGCATTACATATGCTAATTTTAATTAATTATTTTGTAAACAAAAGTTTTTATTTTTCAACACTAGACTGTTTCGGGATTACATTTGTCAACAGTTATAAATGTTTGAAAACTGAAAATTGATATATTGCAAGCTGAAATGAGAAACATTGACCAATATCTATATTCCAACATGCCATGAATTATTGAGGGATTTTACAATTTTTAAAAAAACATAATTTAAACTAATACTTTATCTTGCAATACTAATGAAAAATTCTATATATTAAGTGTATTCATTCTGTTTTATGAATGAGAGTCGGGAATAGCATATTTAACACGGACTGTTTCCTGTTAAATATGTTATTCCTGACTCTCATTAATTAATCGAATTAATGCACTCAAATAGAATGTTATTTCTTAAATTTACAATCATAATATATTTGATAACATGTCAGAAATGTCAATTTATCGCTACAATAATTAATTTTATTCAAGATTTCGACAAACATATGGGATTGATGGAACAACCTTGTTCCAAATAAGGATAGTCACGTCGGGACTAGACTTGTATGCTGGCCAATGAAACAATACAGGACGTAATATGATGGCATTCGTGACATAATCGCATAGTTAAACGTTACGAGGTAATGACCCAATACTGAGTTCAAGGAACTAAATGCCAGTAAAACATAAGATTCATCTAAAGATGGTCAATTCCAATTGTAAATATAATGTAATGCCTTCTGGGTAAACGTTGATTAATCCACCAGGAGTCAACTCTCACTTATTGTTTTATAACGTACCTTGTTTGCGTCTTGGATAAAATATTTATGCATTGGGTGAACGGAACGCTTTGCCTTATGATGGTCACAAGTAAATGGTCTACCTCTTGTGTCAATACAATCTGCATACCCTCGATAATCACATCTTGCCTCTGGGATACTAATTCCAACATTTTGCTCTGCACTATTTAACTCACAGTAGCAAAACTGGATACTATTTGGCATCGGAGAAAGCGAGTTATACTTGAACACGACATTGGCATGAGGAAAGAGATTTTCACTTTCCATTAACCTAACAAAAAGAAAACTATAATTAATGACAGATTTGACACTTTTATGAAGAGAAAGCAATAAACGATAAATGCAAAAAGATGAAACGCATAAAATACTACGATGCAACTTTAATAAAAAAATTTCTTTGATATATTTGACGACAAAAAGTTGCATGTTATGTCATTTTCAAATTTTGATTGCATAGGTGGTGTGTGTAGCTAGTTAAACAGGAAGTGCTTTGTATCCTGAGAATCTAGCCTTTTCCCTTGTCGGTATGTTTATTTGCTATATTCGGTTTCAACTTTGCTTTAGGATAGTAATTATTATTGGATCGTTTTGTTTTACTTGATTACAATCATCTTTTTACTTAAATGTTCTTTCTACACGTATTTATAAATAAAAAAATGCATGTCAAGATATTTTGAATGCATCAAGATTCACGCGTTTTACCGCGATAGAGCATATCCAAAATTATCGGAACATTAATAATGATATCGACTTTAAACAGATGGATATATTGAAAGGCATTAAGTGGTTTCATTTTTTGTAACTTTTTTTTATATCGATGAAACCTATCCTGTATATATTCCACAATGAATGATTTCGTTAAAATATAATAATAATGCAAGCATATATGGAGCTAATATTTGTATATAGTACAATGTAACGTGAATTTCTTTTATTTAAACATGGTACTTACTTCCAGCTATTTGAGAATTGATCAACGTGTGTAAAGGGAAAAACCGGCGTAGGACAGTTTACTCCTGATTGAAGTTCCCCGGTTCTTAATTGAAAATCATTCGAAGGATTTCCGTCAAAAGATCCACAAAGTCCTTCGGTTTTGCCTTTATCCAGAACAGACGGGTAAATATAAATATTTATCCAATCCGATGATATTATCCGCACGTAAACAATGGTTCCAGTTGATAGAAAAACCTAAAATGTATAAAGCCAAAACAACATCAAACATTGTTTTAAAATTACATATTATACAGTCTTTATTTTTTAAAGCATTAAACGACTGTTTCGGAATACAATTTCTCATCAGTAGTGTTTGGACCTAAATTATGAAACCAAAACTTTTTTATCTAAAATGTTAAACATAAACCCAAATACAGAACCATAATCAGCTGAGAAAATAATTTGCATGAGGTAGTATACTTTATTTATCGATGAATTCGGATTTTAAATAGCAGGAAGTTTAGACAATAGTGCATTCCTGACAATAATACATAATGTTTGTCTACTGAGATTGTGATATTAGAAAAACCGCAGAAATACCGGCTATTTGATTTAAATTACATATTATACCAGTTTTAAATTTACAGCTTTAGACGGCCGTTTTGGAAAACAATTCTTTATCAGTAGTACTTAGTCTAAAATTATTAAAAAAAATTACGAAGATGTTGAAAAGAAACCCAATTGATTTTTCACATTTCATTCCATGGTCCCTTTCCAAAACTGTTCAGAGAAATAATATAAAATTTTAACCACTGAGCTCGTGTTTCTGCTGGTGGATGTTCTCGAGAATATCACAAACTCAGCAGGCAATTATTGGGTACCATGTCAGAAATATATTATTTACTGAATTTGCTGCCGGTTATAGTCAAGTACGGTATACTCCCTCATGCAAAGAATTTCCTTTGTTAAATATGGTAATATACATTTTGGTCCTTTGGACATCTATTCCTTATTTTACAAAACATTGTTTGCAATTTTGGTCCAAACACTACTGATGGGGAATTTTATTTAGAAAGCTCCTTTATTTCTAAATAGTTAAATGCACATATCATGTGTAACCAGTAATACATAAGAACGTACCCTTCGGAGCACCGGGCTTTGCTTTTCTGGCATTTAACTCAGTTTGCTTTAGTTATTTTTGGCTTTTAATTTAAACAAAGACGATAATGTTTGTTTTACAGAAGCACAAAAATTGTTCTATGCAAGAACATATTTTAGTTATTTTTGGCTTTTATATTAAACAAAGACGATAATGTTTGTTTTTATAGATGCACAAAAAATGTTCCATGCAAGAACATATTTCATGAACGCTTCTACTTTGTTATATTTACATTATACTTAAAGTCGCCTTTTTGTAATGATAATTCACTTACCTCATACTCGGAACCTCCTTTGCTTGAAGCTTTTAGTAATCCATCTCCACATCGCATGAAGCGATCAAACTTTACTGGATAATCTGGACATACGTATATCATAAAAACGTCCCTTCCTGCATTGATGACAATACCACAGAAGCAGTATGCACCCCAACAAGTAGTTGTTTTTGCTTGGATCTAGAAATAATCAATAACCGTACATATGCATTGTATGAGATATTATCAAGTGTATATATAGTGTTATAGCACTATAAATTCAATTGTTTTTTTTCCTGAAATGTACAGATGTTTACAAATTACAGTAACAGCAATTAAACGACGTCTAATGTATATTCATCAGCGCAAACATGTGCATTTATAATCCCTTGACCTACATTTAAGACTGGCAAAGTTTGAATTTATTAAATGAACTGCCGCTAAAATGGTGAGGCTTGGTGGTCCAAACAAAATAACAGAATTATCTATGTTTAAATATAAGAAGAATTCGAAAACGAAGAATTGTCTTTACTCACCGATATATTTAATGTGGTATGTCTGTACATCAAATATGCCCCTGCCATTTGCATTTCGTAGTAACTAGATAAATAGTCATTGCAAAACAATAAATAATAAAATAAACACCGTGGCCTTGGTCATTTCAAAAATGCAAAGTGAAAGCTTTGAGACTAAAAGTGCACCGGAAGGATAAAGATTCCCTGTTGAGCTGCCTAAACCCGTCATATTTAAAATCTCATTGTGAATGAAAGGAACATGTAACTATGTGCGTCAAATACATCCAGGGTAATTTTGGGTACAGAAAACATCATACTTTTCAATATTACTGTGATGACGCCAATTAAATGTTTAAGGACCTTGATTAAAAAGAACGGATTTATTCATCTAAAAACATTACGGTAGGTCATTAGTTTTGACTAAAGGGGTACCTTAGGTTTCTTAACCTGATTATTTATTTGTTTATTTACAAAATTAATTTAGTTCCATTTAAATAAATCTTACTTTCCGTCAAAGGTGCGCATATGTGGGTCAACAACACCATAGCATACTTTCTCTCTCCATACCTGTACTTCTGTTGGGATAATGATCACCTTAAAAAAAACCAAAAAAGTCTCTACATATCAAAATGAATATAAATAAATAAATCGAAGATTTGACGTCTTAGTAGCATGGTTAAAACGCTTTCGAATAATCGAATTCTGATACCGTTAAAGATAAATGTTTATCGATATTTTTTCTAGCACTCCAAAGAGAAACAAATGTTAAAGTCATCAACTAATCAGTCATTTGAAAAACAAAGATGCCATTCCAAATGGAATAAATCACAAGCCCATCACAAATTAAACGTAAGGAAGCAAAAATTCAATGGCAAGATTTCCGAAGATGATATCGATACCAAATCTATACCACAGTAAAATACAAAGATAGACATATTACCTGTACATCATCTAGCACCGTTCCTTTGAGTATTTCGTTGAATTGTGTATTACTAACTCTTAGTTGTAGACTGTACATTCTGTCTCTGTCAAAAGTGGTTTCGGTTCTGTGTTTTACCAACATTGGTATTTCATTTTCCCATTGTCTTGTATTAAACCATTCTGTTTCATCACCTTTAGCTCCTCTCATGTTTACTCCGCATCTTTGATTGGATTGTATGTTTTGTCCTTTGCATTCATATGCATTATAATCTTCAAACATCCATATGCCATACTCGCAAAAACGACTTGGATTGTATGATGGGCATGGTATAGGAACGGTCGGTTTTAGATATATATATGCTTCACCGCCGGATTGGACATAAATCGTTCGATTCAAAACCTAAATAGGAAAACAAAATAAAACTATAAATTAAAATAAGCCGATCGAAACGTGTCTCTATCGGTTTGATTAAGTGTTTATCATGCAATCCATGATAAGAGTTTTAATGTAGCACTCTTAACTTCATTATTCGCCTCCTAGGAACTCAATTCAATACAATAAATGACCAATAAAATAATTTTTTTTAAACACTTCAGCTGAAAGAACTATAGCAAACACTGAAAAATATTTCATTCAAATACCACAATGCTCAAAAGAGTATAAAAAGACATAAGTCTACTCAATGGCACAAGTATACAACATGTTCTCATTATTGCATCGTATAGATTGAAGTCCAAATGATCGGTTAAAGTGTTATCGTTGCGTAAAAATACCTTCTGGTGCAACAAAATAAAACTGGGGAAGGTGTGAAAACAACATACATTAAAGATCAAAAGACATCTTTGTGTGTTTTATAATCAACATCAAACATAAACATACCAGTGAATTCCAAATCCTTAAGCAAAGCAAACAGTTTTACAATTCTCAAATTAAGTTAATTATGTGGATATCTATTAGGAGAGTGAGACTGTGTGTTTGTTGTAAGTACTTCGTGTTTAGCTAGCTAAGTGCCGGGTGTGAAAGCGATATTGTAGAATGAAAGGAATATGAGGCGTCACATATGGCCATATAGAGTAATTTCGCAAACAGAGATATAATACTTATTATTGTGTGATTACAGCCATGCATATTTTTGAGGGCCCTCTTACCCTTACGTCAACAATTTATTTGTTTGCATCGTTGCATAAAATTCCTATTTTTAGAACAAGTACTACCATAGCGTATTTACTGTCATGTAACTACACGACATAAGCAGGGAAGCAGGTTTTTTGCTGCATAGAAAAGGAAAATATACGTCATGATGTTTGTCACACGCGGCTTTATTAATATTATCAAAGATGGTCTTCAGTCTTATTCAGAAAAAGTATATTTTACATCTGGAATCAACCAAATGTGGATTCTCAAAAATTCTAAAGAATTACTTGAACATCTTGCCTCTAATACTTTATCTCATGTAAAAAGTATTTAACATTTGATTTTTCTACACTATACACCACAAGCCCTCATTCTAAATTGAAAGAACGTCTTAAAGAAATTATTCACTTGTCTTTCTTCTACAAAAACGGTAAGCCAAGATACAAATATCTGGTGCTGAACAGGGATTCTGGTTATTTTGTCAAGCATCATACGGATTCCAAACAAAAATATACTGAAGATACCATCAACAAAATGTTGGAGTTTTTGATAGATAACATATTTGTTGTGTTTGGTAATATAGTTTTTCAGCAAACAATCGGTATACCAATGGGTACAAACTGTACACCATTGCTTGCTGATTTGTTTCTTTATTCTTACGAAGCAGAATTGATGCAGAACCTTTTTAAATCTGGATAGAAAATTGTCGCCAAATCATTCAACTCAACATACAGATACATAGATGACGTTCTGTCTCTTAACATTCCTAAATTTGTAGACTATGTAAATGTCATCTATCCTAGTGAGCTTGAAATAAAAGACACGACTGATTCCTCAAGTTCTGTTTCATATTTAGACCTATACCTGAACTATGACGCACAAGAAAGGCTACATTTGAAACTTTATGACAAAAGTGATGACCTCACGTCATCACAGTATTGTGATAAGTTTGATGTCTCTGTGTCCAGGATTGCCTTGGATATATTTGACGTCTCATAGTTCCATGTTCCTTTCACACAATTTTGATTACACACGTGACGGGTGTAGCTAGCTAAACAGGAGGTGCTTACCTTTCCGGAGCACCCGGCCTCACTTCCCTGGTGGAAGTTCACGTGTCTAACCTAACTTGTCAGTTCCAAAGTTTTTACTTTGCTTCTGGATTGTGATTCGGAAATGGATAGGTATGTTTGTTTTTGATCTAACTAACATTCTTACCCTTATCCCAGCATAGAAATCCGCGCTGTGAGAATAATTGCCTGGCTCTCCTTGTATTGATTTCACCGCTATTACACCACAAGATAACTGAAAGTAAAAAAATAATATCTACATGAAAAACGTCTGTAGAGCAACTTCGGTTGCATGTTTTATCTTTCTTGAAGTAATTAAACATAATCAAAACTAAAAATAACTTTCAATGTTCATATCCCAAGATAATATAAACCAATGAAGATTGGATAAATTCTGCAAGCGTTACCCTTATTGACTAGCACCTTAAATATTCATTGAAAACAATACAACAGTTATTTGTATACCTTAAATTATCACTTTACACAAATACAACAGTTATTTTTATACCTTAAATTATAAGTTATTTTTACACCTTAAATTATCACTTTACACAAATACAACAGTTATTTTTATACCTTAAATTAACATTGTACACAAGTACAACGCAGTTATTTTATAAAACATCCAAAGTTACTGTGAAAATATGGCATCAAAAGTCCCCAACAATAAATTCCCAATATACATCTTAGAATGAATTTTATAAAGTAAAGTAAATCCGATCTCTTTGTATATACGAGTTATAACCCTTTAAACGACACTGTCTTACAGGTTCGTATACAGCATTGCATTTTAAGGTTTATTGTTGTGTTTGTAAATAGGCCGTCTTAACAAACAAAGACTACAGTCCAACAAAGACTACAGCCTAACAAAGACAACAGTCAAACCTGCTCTCAAGGTCACTTCTATGTTAGGACTATCTTGCTTTAGATGCTAGTAAAATGTATATTTTTGTACATCTTCATAACAAATTTTGGTTTAATAATTTTAGTCTAAGCACTACTGACAAGGATTTAAATTCCGAAACGGCCATCTAGTGCCGTTAAACAAACTGGTATAATATGTAATTTATACCAATAATTCTTTATTTGGGTTATTTGAACATGTATAAAAGGGTCATCTGTCCATCTTTACAGCTTCCATTGGGTGACCATTATTAACGGTTATGTCCCTACTTTAAGGGAAAATATTAATATATAGACATATTATTTTAAAATTCTCGGGGTCCAGTGCATTGTGTCATTTACGCATCAGTTATCATCAAAAACAAACATACTAATCCATGTCTGAATCACAATCCAGAAGCAAAGTAAAAACTTTGGTACTGACAAGTTAGGTTAGAAACGTGAACTTCCACCAGGGAAATGAGGTCGGGTGCTCCAGAAGGGTAAGCACCTCCTGTTTAGCTAGCTACACCCGCCACATGTTAAATCAAAATTGTGTGGAAGGAACATGGAACTATGAGAGGTCAAATATATCCTGGGCAATCCTGGACACAGAGACATCAAACTTATCAACAATACTATGATGACGGCCATAAAATTAGTAAATGATTCTTATGTAAAGTTTTTCTTACCATTATATTTAGTTTGTAGTTCCTGGTTGTCAAGTCAATTTGTGTCAAACGCCCTGAATTCGCCATGTCACTCTCAGTTAAATATCCGGTTTCTTTAATTTTGGCTGAATTTACAAACCATGTTATTTTGTATAAAAGTGCTTCCGTCGTTTCTGTAGTAAAACTACAGGTGAAATAATATGTTGGGAAAAAAGGCACTGTGTCAAAATCTACATCCGGAATAACAGTAACCGAGCTTGGTGTCCAAGTAGGTGCTCTATCTAAAATAGAAAGAATATTTTTTGTCAACTTTCCCAGATTGTCAAGGTGCATATAAATATTTTCGAAAATATATCAAGTTACAAAAACGTACACAACGTTTAGTGGTAAAATGAGAGTAACAAAAGAGTGTTCTCTCCAGATTTGAAATAGGTTCTACGTATTTTTTGTTATTTTCTTCTCGTAATAATCTATTATCATAATATAAAATATATAACATTCAGTGTTGGTTTAATATCATAATATACAATAATTTCTGTTTTATTCTATGAGGTGTATATTGTCAGGGTTATACATACCTGAGAAATTCCGTGATGCATCTGAAAATGAAAAATCAAAACAGAAAAACGACATTAAATAACACGCGTGCGTGGTAAATAACTATAATGCTTAACACAATTTGATAGAACTTTTGTTCCCTGTACAAGAAATGAAGAAGATGGCACAAGACAGAGACAGGTTAAACACTTTAGTCCCTGCCCTATGTACCAACGGGCGTAAAAAAGACTATTTAGGTACAGGAACGTTATATAATAAAGCATGCCTGGTGTCTACAAATAAATTGCTAAAACAGGAATATTACAATCCTAAGGTAGCCAAGCCTTAAAAAATGTATGGTCATCATTACGGTAATGCTGATAGGTATGATGTTTAAATTTTTGATTTGTTAATATAATGTCATATAAATATTACCTTATGAAGCCACTGGTGTAATTTGTAAATATGTTATTGTTTTGCTCATTTTTGTGGTCTCTTTTAATTTCAGATAAATATTGCTGATCAATATTATCCATTTTTATACTTTACTAATGTTTAAAATACTAGCATATGCTTAATCGTTCAAATATTATCTCAGTTGGATTAAAAAATTAATTAGTCGTCCTTATATTTTCTCATTCGATTTTGATACAATTCCTTTTTATATTCCAAAACAGCCGTCTAGTGCAGAAAAAATCAATACAGATTTATTGCAAATTATATGGGACTATTTCTCTCTAACAAGAGTGCAATATTGTTATTTATAGTTTGGTTCATTAAATTGCAGTTTTTATCGGTTTTTAATTAGGGTTACTGATATTTGTTGAATACTTACAAAAACAATAAGTAGACGAACACGCACTAGTAGGTGATAAGTAATACGCCCTGTCTTCATCACACTTCTTAACTCTAACGATAAATGTTTCAGCACATCCTCCATCAGGCGAAACCAAGCACGCAGTTATGTTATGTATCGCTGTGTCATTTGGCAAACTGCCTGGAATAAAGAAACATATTACATTACCATAAGCTTAAAAAGAATTAGTGGCCGGTCGTCAACACAATATTGTTTATGTATCTGAAACATATAAATGTATGTTTAAGCATTATTGTCACTCCTAAATTTGCAAAAAGAAACGTCACCCCTTGTTTCTGTATTTAAGAAGAACTAGAAAGTTAACATGAATTTTTATGGAGCACCCGACCGCACTTTCCTGGTGAAAGTTCACGTGTCTAACCTAACTTGTCAGTTCCATACTTTTTACTTTGCTTCTGGGTTGTGATTCAGACATGGATTAGTATGTTTTTTATTTTTATAAAAAAAGCTTTTATAACATAAAAAAGATAATTAAGAGTTGTAATTTAGTTTATGCTCCTCGTGTTTTGTTGACGGCTATTATTAGTCTTGACATACTCTCAAACAGTTCTAAGCAACTTTCTCCCTTAAATCATTCCACAGATTTCCCACGGGTTTCATGTCCGGAAAATTACCAGGCCATTCTACAACGGGTATATTTAGAGTATGTATAAAATCTGGTTCCACCTTTGACAAATATAGCTATAATCGTGCAGCCAAATTTAGAAAAAGGAAAATAAATCAAAAATACTCGATAGAAAAAGCAGATGGAGAAAATCCATAAATCATGTTTATAAGGTAAAAAAATATAATCATCCTGACCTCATTCCAATTGTACCATCAAAAACAAACAAACTAATCCATGTCCGCATCACAATCCAGAATCAAAGTAAAAACTTTGGAACTGACAAGTTAGGTTAGACACGTGAACTTTCACAAGGAAATAAATTCGTCTTATAATTCTGCCTCGTTGGAGCTTTTGCAGTTGTCAGTATTATTTGAGAATGAAACTTCAACATGTTTTTACAATTCCCATCATAAATTAACCTTTTCTAATTATTAATCTTTGAATTGAAAAATAGATTTGATTTTAAGTGTTTAACTGTTTAGAGCAAATGTTGTAATTTTATGGATTACAATTGACATTTCAACAGTTCGAATTTAAAAAAAAATCACTTGACATAATGATTGGTTTGTCAACAATTAGATTTACTGTTGTAAATACGTGTCTAAATAAAATGTTTATTTGCAAGAACTATTGCAGTAAAATAATGAATCAAATGTTTTTTATTCCACACAAGGGAGTGACGATTTTTTGTGGAAATTAAGGGGAACGTTACTTTTTGAACGGACTTGTGTATGACGTCAAAAAGTTTGAGGATCAATCATTCTTAATTCTGTATTTGCAATTATGAAACTTAAAATTAAATGTTGAATACAGTGACATAAACTTTTAAAGACGATAATGAAACATTTTGAGGGCCTTGGTTAGCCTGACTTTAAAAACAGTAAGAAATATGTAGCTACATCTGCTAAGTCATGGGTTATGTATAACCATGCAATATTGTGTACCTTGTAAGTAAATGGGAAATATTGAGCCGCATTTGTTCAGTCCTGGATTCGTAGTTACCATATCATATCTAGGAGTTTTGTACCACCGTGGTGATATGTACGCATCACAAGGGATTGTAGCACTTGACAACGGAGATCTGCCGGCTATAGAATGTAACTCTATGCTGTCCTCACATGGGTCAGTGGTGGCCATGCTTCTTCCTAGATTATACATAAAGAAATAAGTAAAATAAAATTTAAATAAAAATGCCGTATGTTTTCTATGTTTGTTCTTTTATTTATATTTTCATTGTATTTTAGGAATTAAAATCGTGTTCATTGAATCTGTATCAATCAACATGAATTTTGGACAACTTTTACTAAACAAAAACATACTTATCCATTTCCGAATCACAATCCAGAAGCAAAGTAAAAACTTTGGAACTGACAAGTTAGGTTAGACACGTGAACTTCCACCAGCGAAGTGAGGCCGGGTGCTCCGGAAGGGTAAGCACCCCCTGTTTAGCTAGCTACACCCGTCACGTGTGTAATCAAAATTGTGTGAAAGGAACATGAACCTATTTTTATTATGCAGAACTTGACAAACGTTTCTAAAAATATTCCTCTTAAGTATTGCTCTGTCAAAAATTAATGAAATGCAAATGTTTTTAAGATGCTGAATTTTAGACAATTAGACGAACAAAATGTATTGTACCGAATTTATCTACTGTAAAGCAATATTGTCCAATCTGCCTTAAATGCCACCTCTATATAAGGGTCACCTGCGTATAAAGACCATTAAAATTGTATTCTTATTGTCCTTTATTTTAACCTGTATATAAAGACCACCTGCCCATAAAGACCACTTTTACTGGTTACCCTAAGTGGCCTTTATAAAGAGGATTGACTGTACCTTGAACAATTAAGCATTGCTTTGTTGTTTTTAATTAAACCTTAAAACTATAACAGTATAGAAAGATCTCAACTAGTGTTGTTAGTCTTGGAAAGAAAATGAAATCGTAGTCGTTCATCTTGGCTACCTACAAACCGCTTAAAATATTCCAATTGCAAAAAAACTTAACATACTACATTACTTAATTGTGATATTTTAACAATTTTACTTAAAGCAAATAATTCTTACCTATAACTACCAACATGATACAAAGCAGTTTTAAGTAGGCCATTCTTTACTCTGAAAAAAAAAAATAAAAAAAAAATATTTGTACAACCCCAATTAAATTGCACACCATTTCAATACATTTAATTGAAAAATTTTGGAATACGAAATTTGTTTAAACTTTAATGTGATATATATATACTTTATGATCAATTGGAAAGTTGAACTATTTAAATACATTGAAGACAAAAAAATAAGCCAAAATATATTTTATAACATGAATTTCTGATTCGAAAAATAAATGATTGCTTTCTATATTTGGTGTTATTTTGGTAATTTTTGGATTTTTACAATTTTAATAACTGAAAAATCTTTCTATGCCACGTCTATGATTTAATAAAAATATATCTCAAATTTCTCAAAACTAAGGTATACTCCCTCATGCAAAGTATTTCCTTAGCTTAATTTGGTAAAATATATTTTGGTCCTTTGGGTAGCTTTCAACATCTTCAAAATAATTTTGGTCCAAGCACTACTAATGAGGAATTGTATTCCGAAACGGCCGTATAGTGCTGTAAAATTAAAACTAATATAAATATATTGTATCTGTACAATCATGATCATATCACAAAAATACTAACCAATGTCCAAATCACATTGAATTTGTCAAAATATTAATGTATAATTATGTAAAACACGTTTTGATATTTGGCAAATCTAGGCATCCGACTTTCATGCTTTTATCACTAATTAAATGTGGACTACCATAGAGCAAGCCAGATCGGCTTGTGTGGAAGGATTGCCTTTTCGCGTATCATCGCCCTGAAAGTTGATAAAAACAGCAAATTATGAGAGGTCAAATATACATACAGTTTAATTTTAAATATAGATATATCGAATTAATCAATAATATTTTAAAAACTACTGTAATACTTTTAAAGTGCCTTGATTAGCTTAAGCCTGAAATGTCCTTGTTTCAATGCTGTGTGCACCACTGCAGTAACTCAGTTGTTAGAGTACTCGCTCCGTGGTGGGAGATTGTGGGTTCCAAACCCGGCCGGATTTGGCCTTAGACTTGAAAGTGGGTAGTGAATGTTCTTTCGCCAAGCACTCGGCATTATGAAATGAAAGTCACGGTTATTTCTTATGGGAATTTAAAATAAACGAGGTACGGTGCCACGGTGGGCTTGGCACCTTAAAGAACAATGCTGTATAATGCCTATAACTGACGGCATCTCGATATAAGTTGAATATTCTTGATTGGGACGTAAAACACCATTACTCAACACCACTCTATACTTTGTGCATGTTTTAAATATCACTAAGTTGTCGATGTATCTGTAAGCCGATGTCTTAATTGCAAAACAAACCGGTTATGCGTACGATTCTCTAACAGAGTATTAAGTGAACACACCTTTTGTATTGTTTATCGTTTACCTTTGATATAGTCGCCGCGTGTGTAATCAAAATTGAAAAATAAAGAATTATGGAGTCAATTATATCGAAAATAATTTTGGATACATGGACCTACTTATCAACAATATTTTCATGAAGGTCATTTGAAGGTCTTAATAATTACCTGGAATCTACAATTTGTATAAGCAGCTTACCTAGATGTATAAAATTCTCGAGGTGTAAACATACTCTAACATAGTGTATTTATTCTGAAACAAAAATAATAATAAATTTTATAAATGTATCTGCATGTCTAGAGTATTTAAGTATACCTAAATGGACAGCAAGAATAATAACTATAATAATAATAATAATAAATTAATAATTAGTTTTATTATTATTGTAATACTATTATCAGTGATAATAACACTCACGTTATAGGAATCGATTAGCTGTGTTGAGTTCCCTTGTGCAGTTTGTTTAAAACAAATAAAAATAGATATGCGCGGTTGTTATATAATTTAAGATCTGTAAATAGGTATTTTAAATACCTTTTGTTAATTATTACACAAGGAAGTATTCTAATTAAGAATGACTATGATAATAAATAATGCGCAATACTTGGAACACAATCAATAATCAATGTCAATTGTTTTTGCTCGTTTTTCGCGGAATTGTTGACTCAGTGATATTACAAGTCTGGTCTTATCAAGGCCCTCAAAAAGTTTTATGGCTGTCATCACAGTATGGTTGATAGGTTTGATGTTTCTGTGTTCAGGATTACCCTGGATATATTTGACGTCCCATAGTTCAAGGTTCCCTTGACACAATTTTGATTGCACACGTGGCGGCTGTATCTAGCCAAACAACAGGTGCTTACCCTTCCGGAGTACCCCGCCTCACTTCTCTGGTGGAAGTTCACGTGTCTAACCTGACTTGTCAGTTCCAAAGTTTTTACATTGCTTCTGGTTTGTGATTCGGACATCGATTAGTATGTTTATTTTTGATTAATACGGTGAAGTAAAAAAATGAATAAAAAATATACCATTCTATGTCCAATTCCCAATCTTAAAACCATAGAAAAAATTGAAAAGTGGCAAAGTACAGTTAACCACATAAACTACCCCACCCCCACCCCCCGGGAAAGTCAGACTAGATAAGAACCTTCTTTAAATTTAGCTACACCCGTTACCTGATGAGAATAAAATCAAAAACAAATATACTAATTTGAGTCCAAATCACAATCGCAAATCAAAGAAAACCATTTGAAACTGACAAATTACTGACTAAAACGCTTTAACTTCTAACAGAGAAGAGATGTCGGTTGTTCTTGGAAGATATTATCTCCTTTTTAGCTGCACTCAGCAAGTGATGATTAAAAAAAAGAAATAAACATGGAACGTGAAATACAAATGTACCAAGGATTCTTTTTGATACAGAGATATCAATGTGACGGCAATAAATAATTCGAGGGCTTTGAAGAATCTAGGTTTCTTACATGTATATCAACATCCATGTGTGATCTAGTTATTTGGAAACGGCTTGCTCCATTATTCTCAAATCAATAATAAATCAATAATTAAATAAATAAGAAATGTAGAATAACATATATAAACCATTGATGCATAAGTTAACAATATGTGTATGATACAAACATTTTCTACAGTGAATTTAATCAATAAAAAATATTGTAAAGCTTTCAGACTATCTTATATTAAACCTGGTAATTACTAATCGTCTTTATGTCGCTAAAAAGGACGTTATATGGTTTCGACATTGTGTCACAGGAAGTTTCACACAAGTCAGTTCGATGCCTGAGTAGATATGTTAAATTAAGAATAAAAAATTAAAGGTCATCGAGGGGAACATTAGACGTGACGGTATTAAATTGTTTTATTTCATATAATAAGTCAAATCTTTACATATCTTTTTTTAAAATCTTCATATTAACAAAAGGACTGAAATATCGTAAATTAATCATATATATAGATAATTTCCAAAACGTTTTAAAGCACATTACATAATTTTGACAAGGTAACTTTATTGTTTATTGTAACTTACAGCATTGTCATAAATTCAATAAAGAGATATAGTCCGTCAGCGTAATTCTGGCAGAGTGTTTATAAAAATTGAAGAGTCTATATAATGTAGATAGCCGGATATATAAAGGTGGGGTTGGCAAAAGAACGCATGGGGTGAACATACGCATACGATAACACGATATTAATACCGTGTATAATAAACTCGCCTATGTTTATAAACACTCAGCCACAATATTGCTGACGGAGTTTTATAGACATGTTTTCATTAATATTTATCAAGAGGCTAGACAGGATCAAAAATATTATGAATACATTTTTAAACAAGTTATCAAAGGAAAGCAATGTGTAATTATCAAGAGTTGAGTTGAGTTGAGTATAAGTGTTTAACGTCCCAGTCAAGAACATTTCTTCATAGAAGATACGTCGTCAGCTATAGGCGAAGGTGCAGAATTGTGCCTGTTGTTGCGCTGATGGTATCATACAACAGGGTTCTTTAGCGTGCCAAGCCCACCTTGACACAGGACCTCAATTATTTTAAGATCCCATCCGAAAGAACCGTGGCTTTCATTTCGTAATGCCGAGAGCTTGGCGAAAGAACAGTCACTACCCACTTTCAAATCTTGGGTCAGACCTGGCCGGGGATCGAACCCACGACCTCCCACTTACAGAGCGAGCATTCTACCAACTGAGCTACCGCAGTGGTGTTATTATCAAGATTATAGTGAAATATTGTTAAGTCGTTACACGCATATGACGCTATTCGGACTGTTTAGTAAAACCGTTCAACGCATTAAAAGTTGCACTTCTTATTTAGACTTATGTCTCAATTATGACGCCAACTAAAGTCTACATTTGACAACATATGACAAAGGTGAAGATTTTATTTTTCTATTGTAAACTCTCCTTTTCTATTCATCAATGTAAATGTTTCTGCTTATGATGTATTCTTTCACAATAAATATTCTATGGGAGAGCTTGTTCTTAATATTATACAACGAAACAATCTGACCATAATTAAATATTGACGCAAGGGTATTGAAGAAACTTTTCGGAACACAAGGTATCACATATTTTTAAAAAAACAAATATTGAAAATATAGAATGTATTTATGTTCGTTATATATATTATTTCTTATCAGTATTGCTTTAGCTAAAATTGTTAAATTAAAAGTCTTTTCGATCAATTAAGGACGGAAATTATTCTACCAAATTTAGCTGAGGAAATACATTGTATGAGGGAGTATATTTAGTCGGACTCGAAATTTGTCCCATTTGCTCAATCTGTAGAGCGTTTCGCTAGTATTGGGAACGTCGAAGGTCCCGGTTTCGTCGCAGGGTATTTTACATTTGGGGGCTCATCCGGCGGTTTGAAGTTGCCAAGTAACAAGTTGGTTCCAGGGTTAAACTCTGTGGTTTCAAGGCAGTTGAATAGAAACGGGAAAGGAGGAATGTTGCCACCAGGAAGCTCTGTGTGTGGAGCGTACAGCTATCATTGGAAAAGGTCCGGGTTTAAGTCCCGTTTTTCTCGCTGCATTTGTTTCCTTTCCTGTTACCTTTTTCCTTAGTTTTGAATGATTTTCAGGTTTTTGACAGCAAAAATAATGAGGAAAAGGATCAGGTTATTTTATTCTGATTGGGATAATAATCAACAACATTTATTGGTATTTGGTTATAGCGCAGGTTGCGTACATGTGTGCGTCTTATGTTTACTCCAAAACAACTGGATAGATTTCAATGAAATTTTGTCGGAATTATCATTTGTGCAATTCATTTGTTCGTTGCGTTACCATGCCTTCCATAACTAGATGAAGGTGACCTTTTGATGCAAATCTCTTTGAATTTTTTTCTCTGAAACCGACGATTGGATGAAAAATCTAATGTGATAATTAGATTCTCTTGGGTCTTAAACTTTTAGTTTGTTCATTTCGTGAAATTCGAATGAAAACTTAGTTATATATTGCCAATTCGAATTTATAATGACACGGAGTTTTTTAGTTTTTACAAAAACTTTTAACTACCTTGAAATTGATGAAAGGTCAAAGGTCAATTCGTGATCAAAATTTTTATTTTTATACTTTTCTGAATTAGCTTTTAACTGTTTTGTATAAACATGCATATGAGAACATTGTAGGTATTGATACGACGGCCTTTGTGACATATAGATCAAAATTTTGGGTTCAAAGTTCAAGGTCACAACTAGAAAATAATACTGAAATGTTAAATTACTTAGAAGTATTAAGTATAAACTTTTGTATAGGTATGTATATTAGAATATTATGGATATTGATACGGAAATTATTTTCATATATGATCTATTGAACCTCTTGTTATAAATCTTTTTTATCATTTTCAAGTGATTATTTAGTAAGAAAGCTTTTCCATTCATAAAACTCCTGGTATAACATGTAATTGGTATATTTTTATAAATAATAATTGTATAATAATTTCATATTGCAATGACATTTTTATAATTCTAGTTTTATTATCTCTTCAAATGATTAGTAAATAGCAGGTTAAGCTTATTCTTCCATAGAACTTGGACTACTTTCCAAAATGTAAGTCATCATGTTAAACTAATTTTGCCGGTTTTCACTTTGCAAAACGGATTGTTTTTTAACACAGATCGTTAGTTTATATTTGATTTTACAAGTTTGACGTTATAATAATTTACAGAAAGGAAAATATTCATGGCAATCATTTTCATATATCAAAAATTCTGAATTAACAGTTAAATATTTTGCATGTATCTTAAAATCTTATATACATTTCTAGATGATCTCGAGGACAGACAATCTTAAATTCATATATATTTTCATAGGGTCAGCTATTCGCTTATTTATCTCCTCGGAAGGGAAGTTTAGGAACTCGTAGTTGATTGGTCTAAATTAACATTGTCTTTGACCTTGAGTCTTTTTAAAACAAATTATCAAGTGATTGTATATTTAAAGCTTTCTATCTGTAATATTACGTTTGACATAATAGAGACGAACCTCAACGATAAAATAAAAAAAAGTTATCGTACACCAATTCTTTGATTATTCACTGTGTAGAATTTTTGATTCCTATAAAACAGATAATGTACTCAATTTTATTTGTAACTATGGATCATATGTATTTCCAAAATAATTATTATTGCTTTGTAATTGTGTATGATTCGTTTTGATTTTTCTGTTTAAAAATGCTTTTTAAGTCAAACAAAATATTTCAAATCTGTGGTCCCTGTTTCGCAATTATAAATCTAAAAGAAATAATTAAAAATTAAAAGAAGTTTCATGTGACCAATCCATTAAGATATGATTTCGAAACAAAAATATTGATTATTACATTTATTTTTTTATTTAAAAATTAAATTTGTAAGTTGATAATCATTCGCTTACCATTCCATGCAAGTTTAGGTAAATGTTAGTAATAATCAGAGAAATAAGATTATATGGTATGCCTATATAGTAATAGATAAATCATACCTATGTGCGTCTTCTCTTCAGAGCTGATCAATAAGTTTTATGAAACATTTTTATTACAAAAAACAGAATCGTTTAAGAACAAGCAACGGAAAATCAAATCACATTGTGTTAATTACGTAAGATTTCTT
Organism: Anadara kagoshimensis; assembly: GCA_021292105.1. Classification (NCBI taxonomy): domain Eukaryota; kingdom Metazoa; phylum Mollusca; class Bivalvia; order Arcoida; family Arcidae; genus Anadara; species Anadara kagoshimensis. The sequence goes on from CM037869.1 coordinate 50,495,845, forward strand.
TACATAAGATCTAGGTTAACTTAAACGTCATTTTAATTCCATTTAACTACTTATTTTTGGCACAAATTCATGCCAAGTTTTGTTTTCTCGGAAGGGAAGATTGAGAGCTTGCTGTTGATTGGTCAATATTAGCTTTTTATGCCGTCAATTGATAATGCATTCCTTTGGTTTTTAAAAATTTACAAAAGATAGATATTAATGTCTTTATTTTTGTACATGTTAGGCAATTTTCCAAATACAGCTTTATATGATTTAACATAACCCTGTTTATACATTGACAAAAATAATTTCAAATGTGTAATTGCTGTTTATGTGTTTTTTCAAATCTTCTTGTTTTAATTACTTATTTATATAAATGACAAATTGCATTTGATAATTTAAAGATTAAAATTTAACGTTGCATGCGTGTATGTAATTAATAAAACGATTCTGTGGAACATCCGAAATATCAGTAATTTTATTTTTAACCTATTCTGGTAATATATTATACACCTTGACAATCTTACACTTAGTAACATGTAGTTAGTTAGGTCGTCCATAGGTATAACATGTAAAAATACACCCAGTATTAATCTTATGCCGAAATTAAACTCTAAAAAAAACTCAAAGCTGTCAAACAGACCCAATGAATTGAACAAGGACTTCATACAAGGAAAGTGAGACTGAGTGCTCCTGTTTAGAAAGCTGCACATCATCAACCCGCAATTTTTTTTTCAGAATCGATATATTTGAAAAGAAACACAATAAATGCGTGTTGTATAGCATATAAGAACAAAGAACACATTTCGAGGTAAGCTACACCCACCATATGAAATCCAAATTGAGAGCGAAAGGAACATGGAAGTATGGGCAATCCTCTACACACAGACATCGTACAATGAATAATAACTTAATGACTGAAAAAAGTAATATAAAAATGTATCATAACACATCACATCATCAATCTGGATATACTATTAAACATAATTTGGTAAATAATGTTATATAAGTCCTTTAATTTTAATGCAAATTTAAACAAATTCCCACATTACAAATAAAATAATTAAATCAATCTGTTCGCCTTGCATAATACAGAAGGTAACAGGTATTAAGTTTTTAAATTTGATCAAAATACATGTATTGCAAAAACGATTTAGAAAGATGTGCATAAACAGGTCTTTTTTGTTGATTAATGCAACCTTTGTCAACGATGTTACAAAAACAAATATTATAAAATCCATCATATTTATTTGCTGCATACAAAGTAAAAGTTAACTCTTGTAGAGTCATTATGTCTGATAAAAAGCTAATTGTTGCCTTAATTTGGTCCTTTATGTTTCTTTTAATCTTTTCATCATCTTAAAAAAGGTTTTGTTTCATATTTAATGTCCAAGCGCTACTGATGAGGAAATGTATTTCGGAATTGCCGTCTTGTGCTGTAAATTAAAACTGGTATATTTTTGAGTTTAAACTGAGCCGGTATCTCTGCGGGTGGCTGTTGCCCGAGGCTATCACAAACTCGGTACGCAAAAATTGTGTATTATTGTCAAAGATTTATATTGTATAAAATTTGCTGCTAGTTAAAATTTGATATTCCTTAAAAACTAAGGTATGTTCCCCTGGAAAGAATTTCTCTGCTAAATTTTGTAACTTTTTTACCTTTTGGTTTCTGTTTAACATCTTAAAATAAGTTTTGGTTTCATAATTTGGTCCAAGTCTTACTGATGAAGACTTGAAATCCAAAACAGCCGTCTAGTGTTATAAAACTAAAAGTGGTGTAATATGTAATAATTAAATGACAAGCCCAAAGAATCTGCAGAGGTAAAACTTGAAAAATCGCTGCTTGATATAGATGTCATCCATATATTGTTTTTATGAAGAAGAACCTTATATCAAGTAAAATTCAATCTATGTAATTGTATGATTTAATGACATTATTTTATCCAGATTTTGAAAGGCTTTGCATTAAACATAAATAAATAGAAACTGCAATAAATATATCAAAAACAACATCACAACAAGGTTTTGTCTAAAAGATAAAAGAACAGAGAAAAGAATAACTATTCCAACACATCATTAAGATCGAAAAAATAAGACATCTATATAGTGTTAATTGGACGTAGTGGTTCTGTTTACGTTTACCGAGATTGATTTCTTGTTTAGGTAAATAGCATTGACCTGTCTGTTTGACCTTTCATTAGGAATATTTATATAAGAGAGGTCATTTAATATATATGTAGCGTTAGGATTTGCAGTCAATACATATACGCATTGGCATGATTAGTGTTCACATTGTATAGACGAAATATACACGCGTGATCCCTAAAACTGAAATTTACTCGTCCATAATGAATATTGAAATCAAAGGTCAAACGGACAGGTCAATGTTGTTTGCCTATACTAATGAATTACTATAATTATTCACTCTACTTATTAGTGTACATAGTGTTTGTTGAAGGCCGAATAATAGGAAAACACACAGTTAATCATATTGAATTTATTATTATCCATTTTGTCTATGTGCAGTTTTGAAAATATGTTCGTCGTTATATAATGAACGATCTCAAATCTATAATATTCTGTTGTCATTTTGCCCATGGACTAGTTTTTTATTTAATATATTCAAAACATGTTTTATGCGTTATGTTCCCTCCTGGGTCGATCTAAAATAAAGACATTTATTTTTTCAATACTTCCTTATTAACACGGTTATATAATTGGTTCTTTTAAAAATATTTTTATTAAAATTGAACAAAGAATACTCTTAAAGTATTAATGTAGAACTTTATTATGGTGTATATAAAATGGTTTAAGTTACATACCAGTGGAATTAAATACTCTTTTTTAACCTGATCATGTAAAACAATATGTTTAACAAATATCCATGTCCCTTACACCAAGGCAAATCCTTATATTTTATGTTAAAATATTTTCGTTAATGTTGATGTCCCAAATAATGGACGAATTGTTAAGAATTATCATTGATATGTATATATATTTATTTCATAGTGACAGAATTCTTTTAGATCAAAAGCAAACATACTAATCTATATCTAAATCAAATTACAAAAGCAAAGTGAAATCTTATGTCCCTGAACACGCACTTTAAAAAACAAAGCAGTGTCATTTTACCTAACAATACAAAAATAAGATTGATACGATTTTGTAACAAAACTGATGAATTATTATTAAGAAAAAATAAAATTGTAAGTTCACTTTGTGCCTGGATTGTGATTTGGACACGCATTAGTATGTTTGTTTCTGATTAAATGTTAGTAATAATTCGAGAAATAAGATTATATATGACTATATAGTAATAGATAAATCAAACCTTATGCGTCTTCTTTTCAGATCAGATCAATAGGTTTTATGAAACATTTTTTATTTAAAAAAAAAACTGAATCTTTTAAGAAGCAATGAAAAATCACATTTTGTAAATTACGTAAGATTTCGTAACATAAGATCTTGATTAACTTAAAAGTTCATTGAATTCCATTTATCTACTTTATTTTTGGCACAAATTCATGTCAAGTTTTGTTTTCTCGGAAGGGAAGATGAAGAGCTTGCTATCGATTGGTCAATGTTACATTTTTAGGCCTTCAATTTATAATACATTCCCGCGTTTTGTGAAAATTTACAAAGAAAATATATTAAAGTTTTATTTTCGTACATGTTAGGCAATTTTCAAAGAAAGCTTAAAATGAATAAACTGAATGAATACTTTGTTATGCATTGACAAAAATAGTTTCAAATGTGTGATTGCTTTTTATGTTTCTTAAATGCTCTTTTTGAATTACTTATTATATGAATAAAAAATTGCACTTAACAATTAAAAGAGTACAATTTAACTATATATATATATATATATATATATATATATATATATATATGTGTGTGTGTGTGTGTGTGTGTGTGTGTGATTGAAAAATTCTGTCGGATATCCGAAATATCAATAGCGATATTTTTTATATTTTTATTTTTTAGCTAATCTGGTAATATGTTATACACCTAGACAACCGTATACTTAAGAACATGAAGTTAGCTAGGTCGTTAATGAGTTTAACATGTACAATTACATAAAATGACCATGGCATGGAAAAAGTTATATCACCAATTACCAAACGTGATATTCGTGTTGTGACGTAAATGCATATATTTTAAAATCGCATCATCAGTAAACAATCCTATCCATGTTGAAATCACACTGCAAAAGAAAACTAAATCTGTCAAACTGGCTAAATAACTGTAGCAAGGAATTCGTAACAAAAATGTGTGAAAACAACTTAAACTATCGGACGTCAAATATATCCAAGGCAACCGTAGACATAGAAACATCAAATTTATCAACAATACTGTGATGACGGTCATAGAATATTTGAGAGCATTTATAAGCTTGTGATTGGAATTTCCCTACTTACTCGAATGAATACTACATAGTCGATCTTTAATTCTTTACTTAATTAAAACAATACGATTTTCTTTCAAATTATGGAGACAGTATTTGCAATTTCTGTACCCTACAGGGATTCAGTTCAGTGGGTTTATATTTGCCCCTCATATAGAAAAATAGTTTTTTTTTGTAATTTAAGCATTTTTATATAACCTTAAGTTTACTCAACTAATTGATTGTTTATATCACATGATTTCAATAAAGTATATCTATATATAGTAAACAGGTACATGTTTGGGGGTGAAACATACAAATATCATTCACGGGTTAATTCATACCCTTCCTTCTCTCATTTAAATAGGGGTTTTGACGGGGCTGTAATATAATGTATAATTAACTTAAAAGGCAATTTTCTCTCTATAAACAACATATTTGGACTGCTTGTAAAACAAAATAAAAATTCATTTTGTTGGCTACATATATTTTGAACGCATAAACATCAAATTCATTTAATTTTTCCTGATAATTCAATTTTGAAGGCGGATACATCGACTAAATAGTTTTTTTGAAATAAAGTAAGTCAACAATTTTTTTGCAAGCAGCCTGCTCCGTTGAACAAAATCCCCATCGTGGGAACCAGCTCTACCATATCGTATGAATTGGGTTACATATACACCAGGAGAACCAGCTACAGTGATGCATAGAAAAGGAAAGTTGATAATAGAAAAAGTAAAGTCATTACGCTTGTCATAAAGTTTCAAATGTAGGCTTTTGTAGGCTTCATAAATGAGGTATTAGTCTAAATATCAAGCAGAAGTTAAGAAATCAGTCTGATCTTTCTTGAGGCTCACAAAATTATATGACATTCATATAGTCTCAAAATTTTAAATTTCTAAAGAATTACAAAATTTTCCTCTACTTATTATTGTATCTAGTGTTTGTTAAAGGTCGAATAATAAAAAATACAGTTTATCGTTTTTCATTTATTATTTTCTAATTTGTGTACATAGTAATATACAGATTTTAAAAAATACAATCGTCGTTACAACTTATGGACGATCTCGGACCTATATTATTCTTTTGTCAGTATAACCTGGAGTCAGTGTTTTAAATTATACAAAACATAATTAATACGTCATGTTCCCTCCTGGGTCTACCTAAAATAAATAATTTATTTATCCAAAACTTCCTGCTCAACACGGTTGCATAAATGATTCTGTTATTATTTTTGTTAAGCACGTTAAAAATTAATAGAGTATTGTTATTTTTTTTTGTTGAAATATGTATTTATATTATTCTGGGTTACGTAAAGAAGTTTTGTATTCAATGTAATTCGATATCAAGTTTGTTTGAAACCAAATCATGTTAATCTTTGTATTATGTATTTTTACAAAAATATTAAGTTAACTTGATTCGAGACAAGACACAAACAGAATGGCCAGTTCCTTTTATAGAATCAATGATCCTTATAGAAATAGATATATGTGTGTATACAGCATATTTCAAAAATCTTTAACTTTGTTTTATTACCAATGCTTTAAATTATTGTTTAATAAACATGGTGAAAAGTTTTAATTGTCGATAATTTATTTAAAATTAATTTTTTACAAAGTCAAATACGATGCAAATTTATATTTATATAAATGACTACCATTTATATTTTTATATATCCTTTATATTTTTTATCAAGTGAACACATTCATAAAGGTAAAAATCCTAAGAAAACGTTTTCGAGCATGCGGTCTTACTTTCTAGGTTGAACATCACTCGTTTGACTGTTTTTTTACTTAGAGTCGTAAATTGACAGGGATTGGTATTTTTGTTTTTGAAGATCATGTATAAATTTTATTAATGTCATTTTAAAGAACAAAAAATAACCGTCAAGATATATTCAATTAGACTATTTAAATGTTAAAATGCTATTGTGTGGATTTTATTTAAGTCAGCAGTTCTTTGAAATAGCTTTCAGTCTTCTGAAATACTTCCTTGTTGACACTGTATGCATACACGTCATACTTGAACTACGTTTTCGTCTATCAGTCGCATAATGTTTATTATAGATGAATGATTTGAGAAATTATGTATGTTTCGTGGTGTATTTTTAGGAGATGTAATTTAGGTTTGTATTCTTTATTAATTTTTATCTCTCTCTCTCTCTCTCTCTCTCTCTCTCTCTCTCTCTCTTTCCCGTCTAAAAGCTAGACTAATGCTTTATCAATACCTAAATGAATACTGATTGACTTGTGCAATTGACTTTAAAATCATATTTGCAATTCATACAATGATTCATTCCAAATTATTATGAAGTGTTATTGTGTTACAAGTTATTTGTAGTTATTTTTATATTATTGTTTTCTCTTGAAAATTAAACATCTTCTAAAAGTTTAAATGCAGAAAAATGCATTGTTTTCAAAAAATAAAAATGATAGGTTTAAAATTACTAAGAATGTGTCTCGTATTTAGTGGGCGGAGACATACAAAAACGGAGTTTTATAAAAAAACGACACGTTTGGTTTGCCCTAAAGTTTTAGAAACAGTAAACATCAGGCTTGTAGAAAACACCAATCAATAATTATGTAAAAATAGAGGACGAAACACATTATATGCATAACGTTTAAAAGTGATTCTTAAAGGATTTCAAATTTGATATTTCTGATTAAGTTTGATGTCTCTGTCTCTAGGATTGTCCTGGGTATATTTGACGTCCCATTATTCCTTGTATGTTCTAAACAGGTTTTGCTTACCTTTCCGGAGCAGCAGCATCCAGTCTTACTTCCATGGTGGAAGTTGACGTGTCTGACCTAACTTGTCAGTTCCAAAGTTTTTACTTTGCTTCTATATTGTGATTCAGACATGAATAAGTATGTTTTGTTTTTAATTTTTACAATTGTGATGAAGATTTTAGGTATGCTTTCCATTCTAATAAAATTCAATTCTTGTATTATATTTTTTTTCATAATTAAAGTTTTGAACTTTATTTTAACTTTATTTTAAATTAAGTTTTAGACTGTTCAACGTACTATTGTTACAACGGTGGTACTTGTTGGTCCAGTTCCAATTCCCGTGGTTGTAATTGTGAACCAGGATGGGATCCAGCGACAAATTGCCAAACAGGTACATCTAATATAAACACCACCCCCCAAAAAAGCAATCCCTGTAATATCGTTACTACAATTTGGCTTTCTCATCATAGCACAATACACGAGACAAAAAACATTTAAGCAACGGTTTTCTTTTTTTCGTTGATAAATAAAATGTAAACAAAATTTAATTACTCTGACACTTTGAAATATAATATGTTAATATTTATTATAATTTAATACATTTTTTAATTTTCATTTTTAGCGCTTGATCCATGTTTGAATGTCATTTGTCACAATGGTGGTACATGTAAAACTAGCGGAACACAATATTATTGTATGTGTAATGCAGGTTTTGATCAAGCTACAAATTGTCAGACAGGTACGAAACAAATATTATAATTTATTAGTTTTTCGTCTATCCGTTTTAATACTATATTTCCCATCATCCTTATTAGAACCATTTTCGTTATTTCACGGACATGTTTAAAAATAAAAAGAACCGAAACGGTTTTATACTAAAGGCTATACGTTATCCTTCCTCACTACCCTAATGGAAGTTTACGTGTTTCAATAAATGCCACAATTAAAAGTTTTGGTATTTTGATTGAACAAAGATCGTATTTGTTTTTTTTTTTTTTTTTTTTTTTTTTTTTTTTTTTTTTTTAGTATGTGTCTCAATAATGTATTAAATATTTCTTTTTTTTATTTATCGCTACATGTATACGATTCACAAATCGTATGAACCTATGTCTAAGCTACATTTCATTGCAAAGCATCAACTTTGAAGCTGGAAAATTAAGACTTTCATAGTGGAATTGGGACCGGGTCTTCCGAAAGGGTTAGTACCTCCCGTTTAAGTCGGAATCCCAGTCACGTGTATAATAACAATGATAAATAAAAGAACCATTGAAGTTTTGTAACTAAAGTATAACTAGGGCAATTTTTAATACTAATCAACAATATCGTGATGATGGCCATATAATTTTCAAGGGGTTCATAACACCATAGCGTCAACAATTAATATAGAAGGAGCTTGCTCCGTTTTATTAAGATCTCTTGCTGGTTTGTTGGGAACAATGTCTACAACACCGCGTAATACACCAATAACAGCAGAGACAGGTTTATTACTGCATAAAAAAGAAAAGTTGAAAAAATTGAAGCCTATAAACACAATTGTGATGGCGGCCATAGAACTTTATAGGGTTCTTCATATGCCTAGGTCTAAAATATCGCTGCGTAACCCATCGGTATTGTGTTTGTTATTTGGACAGAAATAAAAGTAGATCCCTGTGATGGTGTCAATACCGGTGAACTAGAAGATCTTGAGAGAAGAACCTCGTCAACACCTAATGTTGGCTTATGTGACCAAACCCTGACCGAAAGGTGGTACAAGGCGTACGGATATGAAATGATTACACATGATCCTGGAAGTAATAGATGTGGTTCGCAAAATCCAATCTACTTAACGGGTTTGTTAACTGTTATGTATTTGATGTTAGCAGGGCATGTAGTATTTGTTGTAGTAATATGTGATAACAATTAATAAAAACCCATACTAATCCATGCCCGAATCACAATCCAGAAGCAAAGTAAAAACTTTGGAACTGACAAGTTAGGTTAGACACGTTTACTTCCACCACGGAAATGAGTGCTCCGGAAAAGTAAGCACCTCCTGTTTAGCTAGCTACACACACAACTAACACTTGGCGCTTTAGAGATAAAATAAATTGCCGGAAAATCGCTTTGTCTAAATGCAAGTTACCTGTCAAACCTGTTTATTAAGGCAACCCAATGGAACCAGTTTAAGAAGCCTATATCGGCAGGACGCCTTCATATACAGGTTAAAAATATGCATAAGAAACAATTGGGATACAATTCCTCTGACCTTTGTAAGCAAATCACCTTTATATAGAGGTGGCCTTTAAGGCAGGTTGGATTGTATTACCTCTTTACAACAATAAGTAAGGTCCCAGAGCTAATGCTCGACAACAAAAATAAAACACAACAAGAGGGTCTGGACAGACAAATGATTCTTCGAATGTAAAATCTCAATCTTTTTTTCAAAGGTTGGGATAACTATGAAGTATTTTATTCCAGGTAGTATACCAAATGACACAGAGATTCACAATGTGACAGCTTGTTTACGAGACCAATATGATGCTTGTTCTTCTAATTTGTCAGTCCCAATTAAGAAGTGTAACGCAGACACTGTGTTTTACTTGTCACCCACGCCGTCCAGCAACTCCTCTTATTGCTTTGGTGAGTATAATAAGAAAATAAGAAGTCCAATTTTGAAAAAGAAATTAAACTACTAATCCATGTTCAAATCATATTTTAAAAACAACAAACTTAAAAAAACTATCTATATTATTTATCATGAACAAATTTTCAATTATTTTTTACTTCGTACTGAAAAAGAAAATTTATATGATTTCTATAATAGTGTAATTAGAAACAAAAACCATACACTGATAATTTACATAATTTTAAGTTCATGCAAGTTGATCATATTATATTTGTTCGATATATGACTCCGATTTGAATATATACTTGGCACAGAAATAGTTATTGTTTTTTAATGCTCTTTTGTTAATATGTTTTTAGATCAAGTCGACATGTCAGGTAAATAGAGAATTATTATATCATACTTAGCGAATACAATAACAATTCTACTTAAATACATGATTATTCACCCTGATCTATAAAAAACAAATAAACTTGTTAAGGTGTTATGATATGCAAAGACGAATTTAAACATATATGCTTCTATAATAAGTGAATAACAGTTATCGATATTTCAATTGATACATCAATGTTTATTTTTTACTAACTTAAATTTAAATTTTAAATATTGAGACTTTATAACTTAAAAGCAGTATAAATAAAGAAATTCTTGGTAAAATAAGCTTTAGCTGTGAATCTACTGCGAAAAATAAGACTGGTTTGAAAATTTTATGAACAATGAACATTTTTCACAAAAAGTCAGAAATTTCGTAACACTAATCACTGTTGGTGTTTTCCATTCAGGGTTGACTGCATTTAAAATTTTGTTATATTTCACTGTGTTCTCTGTTGCAAATCAAAAACAGACTTATCCAAGTCCGAATTACAACCCAAAAGCAAAGTGAAAACTTTGGAACTCACAAGTAAGGTTAGACACGCGAACTTCCACCAGGGAAGTGAGGTCGGGTGCTCCGGAAAGGTAATCACTTCCTGTTCAGCTAGCTTCAACCGTCACGTGTAATCAAAATTGTGTGAAAGAAACATGGAACTATGGGATGTAAAATATATCCAAAGCTATCTAAACATTTATATATCCAGTTTTTCTTTTTACTTTTACTTATGAGGGTTTTGCTTCGTTAATTATACGTATAAAGGAAGTTTGAAATTATGATAAATTTGACTGAAATAGAATATGATAGGCATTTGTTTTCCATATCAACAATATATTCGCTGTTAGAAATTTCTATTTTATCCCATTTTTTTCTTACATGTACCTCTGTATAATAATGTCAATTTTTGTCTTTTTAGATAAAGCTGTCACTTGGACACCGTCATCTATGCATATAAATTTCACAATGACATGGACAAATGATGCAATACCCACACCTGGACTAGTATATAGTTGTAATTTTAGTTTTTCGACTGGTGACCTATGGTATATGATAAAGTGGTACATCAATGATATCAAGGTAGCAGAATCTGAATTTGTACAGAAAGAGTCCGTAGGTTACGCGGAAAATACAACGTTAACAGAGAAATATATAGAGAGATATGGAGTGACAGTAAGTCACAATAAGACACAATAAGTCACAATCCATTATCAGAGAAAACAAAAAAGCAACATTGTTTATATTTAATTATAACTAAATCTGTTTTAAGTTGTCAACTGTAGACGATCATTTTATAATAAAAAATATTTATCAGTATTACTCGAAACAAAAGGATTGAAATCCAAAAATAGATATGAAATATGTATCTGAATGACACGAAAGATAATATAGGTAACTAAATACTAGCCCTAAGAATATTGTAATACAGTTGTATATGAGAACGTTTATTGTCTTTAGTGTAAAACATGTGTTTGGTAAATTGTTTCATAAAAAAACTTCAATGTTACAATCATTATATGTTACTATATTTCAGATAAAATGTTCAGTGACTGCAGCATATAGCACAGAAAGCCCTCCTGGTGTCGAGACAAAAAGTCCAGGATTTTACGCGGGAATGAAGGTAATGCATTTTTGACTGAATCAAGTCTTTTTTGAAAAAAAGATTGCTTTACCATTCTTTAGAACCAGTCCTTTTTTCAATGGTGGAAGTTCAAGTGTGTCAGTTCCAAAGGTTCAACTTTGATTGTGGTTTGTAATTTTAACATAGATTGGTATTTTTGTTTTTGATTATGAAATATAAGGATTTTAATATAAAATTGAAAATTGAAAAATAAAAATACACCTCTGAACTCATACCTATATTTTTAGATTTTGAAAATAATCTGCGGATTTCAATTAGTTTCAATACAATAATTTGTAGGAATACAGGGGGTATATGTTTTTTTTAATTGAAACTAAAATATCACACTCAGATAAATTATATTTTGTTTTATTGATTCTCCTTGGATAAAACACATTTTCGACAGGTCAAAGTGTATACTCATTTTAAAACCAATTTCTTGCTCTCATAAACAGTATGTCCACGACTTTTTGTGCTTAGGTACGAACAATTACCCACAGTTTTATTTTTATTCCAGGTTCACACACCATCAATTTCTATAGAAAGGGGGAAATCCGGAAATATAATTATGGAACCCACTATACCATATGGTTGTCCGAAATACTCTAACGTTTGTAAGACTAGAATTTTAATGACTGATCCTCAGGCCAGGAACAAATGTGACAAATCGCAAATAATTATAAGGAGCACCCAGAATGACAGATGTGGCCTGGAGATGGAAGGAGGGTTTATTTCAAATACAGAATGGTTTTTAAAAGAACTTTGGAGAAAGAATTATACACTTAGCATTAAACATAGAGAGGAAGATCAGAATTATATTCCACGCAAGACATCATATGTATTAGAGCTTCAATTTGAAAAACAGTCAATTCCCATTCATTCTACATGGGCATTGACTTACTTAGACAACGTTGTGGTAAATAATAATACCCTGTTCTTCTGTGTATTGTGGTAATGATGAAAAGGAAAAACAGTTTATTTGTAAATAAAGACCAACCATTTAAATTAGTATTATTGTTTACAGGTTAATATGTACACAAATAAGATATACTTAAGATAGCTACTTAATCGCATAGTTGTTTTTTATTTCAAGGTCACATATGTTGTTTAAATGAAATATTGTTTTATATAGAGAAGTCGAAAGAATGTTTAAGCTGATTCATGATAAAAAGCACTCGATTCTATGAGAAAAATCATTCATGTACATAATATATACTCACCTGGTATTTATAAGGGAATGACTCTGTGATCTAATATATTTGTGTATTTAAGGTAAATGTGTATACCAGTGGCACATGGATGAACAAGAAGTGTTATGCCGTTATTGACCCACATATGATGACATTTGATGGAAGGTTTTTATTATTTTATTGTTTCATTGATTTACCTCGTTATACCTAACTATTTGAATTATTGTAATATAGTGGAGTAAGAGGAATTTTTTAACTCTAAAATGAAATTTCCTTAACTGATATCGAGGCGGTTTATTCTAGAAGATTGGATGGAGATGAAAAACTTGCTTAAGAAAGAACTAATTAGTACTAATAAGAATCGACTGGACTGGGTTTCGAAGGATTGGACCTGATTTAATAGGTAACCGGGACCAATTGGACTTTAAGAGATGGACAAGATACTTTTAACATTATAAACATCCATTTGCTTAGGCTTAAGGTTGCTGTATCCGAGAGTCAATCATTTATTGGTACGCGGCCTCCCTCGATGCCGAGAAGTGGTAATAAATAATAAAACTATTCCTTTTGAAATAAAAAAATAAAATGTTTCATCTTTTATAATGCTCACGTGTATAACATGGGTAATTTTATTCAGAAAAAGTTGTTCAGTGCTTCAAAATTAAAAGAGGTTTAATTATTAATAATATATGGCAGTCCCATATACTCTAGATTTAGAATATGTCATGAGTTATGGTACATGTATTAACACATGATATGTTTACATATTGAAGTTCACAAATTCTAAATTTTACATTTTAGACCTTATGAGATGCAGATGGAAGGTACATTCCTGTTTTATAAACATACAGAACGCAATGCTGCAGTGAGTATTTTATATCCACATACCCATGTTATGTTAACAAATTCTATCCCAATAGTAATAAATCACTAATTCACACAACGAAAAAAAAGAATTCATCACTAGCACCTATGTTGAAGTTCCAGTAAAATGTCTGGTGTATATTTCAGACGTGCATAATTCAAAACAGCCAAATCAAAAACACAAAACGACGGCAGACAAGATTCATTTTGAATGAAGATATAGATTGCATTAAGTTAAATATTGTTTTAAGTTTCCGCTTTCCCAAAAGACAACTTTGGTGAAATGGAATTAGTGTCCTCAGTGGTCGAACATTCGCCTTGAGGTCGAGGTTTGGATCCCTGGTCGGATAAAATATAAGATTTTAAGATATGTGATACTGTTTCTAGAAAGAGGGTGGATTACCTTTTTTATTTACACTGTATCAGTATAATAATTCTGGGGAATAGTATGTTTGTTCGAGACAAAGTATTTTTGTGTAAGCACTCGAACCAACAAGTGCGAGATAATATAAGACAAACCGATAAAACACAACTCGAATACATTCGAACTTGTTCTTATATTGATTTCTAGTGGTAAAGACATAAAATCACGTATATAAGATTACTGATGCGATGACACAAAGATAACAAACAGAACGTTCATTAATTAGAAAATTTTGTTTTGATTGAAACAGGTTATTATAAAGACAACATCCTGTTGGAGTTCTAGGATATTTTGTACTTGTGGAATAGTGGTACAAGCAGGGAGGGATGTATTTGTAATAAACACCTGTCCGGGATCAATACCTTTCATGAGATTCTATAGATGTAACGAAGGTTTACTGAGAGTGTATTCCAATGGAGAACATTTGTACAAGGTTTTATTTTTAAAATATTATTAGCTCATCCTTTACTTTATCAATAAGGCAGAACTTGTTTTGTGATATTACAAACATATCCATGAGGAAGAATTATCTGAAAGTAATCGCTGAAACACATATAATCTCGAATCAGAGAATACTAACGGTTCTCAGCGTAATGTTCTTAGTTGACTTTTTGTATTGATGTAAAAACAAAATTGTTCGGAAAATGGTAAGACGTTTCAGTTAATTCCGCTTTAAAGTGGGTTGTCAATGGTCTGTGATTATTTTAAATTGAATTAGTTTGACGTTTATTCAGCATTGAATATTGTCAAGTATATGTGTTCCGCCGCTATAAATCACTATACAGTCAAAATAAAAAACAAACATACTAATCCATGTCCGAATTACAATCTAGAAGCAAGGTAAAGACTTTGGAACTGACAAGTTAGGTTTAACACTTGACCTTCCACCAGGGAAGTGAGGCGGGATGCCCCGGAAGGGTAAGCACCTCCTGTTTAGCTAGCTTCACCCGCCACGTGTGTTATCAAAATGGAACAATGGAACGTCAAATATATCCAAGGCAATCCTGGACACAGAGACGTCAAACTTATCAACAAAACCTATTTATGATTCGGACATGGATAAATATGTTTGTTGTTGATTAGAAAGCTTATCCAAAAAAACTAGTAAAGTGACATTTATGGTTGTGGAAAATTGTGGTTATATATAAGTTCAAATACTATAAATCAATTAAGAAATGACATTCTGATCATGGTATTTCAAGGGGTAATGAAAGATAGTTTGGCACGCGCCACACTATCTTTCATTACCCCTTGAAATACCATGATCAGAAATGTCATTTCTTATATTTACAATTTTTGTTTATTTATTTTTTTCTGTTTAAATAAGTTTAGATTATGCTGATTGACAGTTTGACTCCGCCTCCGATTTCCGACAGCTGTCAAAGAAAAATATAATCAGAAGTATTTCATGCTATTTTTTTATTTATAGTCATATAATTTTGCAAGAAATATTATATCTTCATGCTAAGATTAAAATTGCAATTATTAAAAGTAGAATAATACTGCAAGTAATATACTGTTTGTAAACAAATCTACGTGGTATGCCATGTGCTTTCTGGGACTACTATACATCAAAGGTCATGACCCCTGTTGCCTTTCAACGGGAATTGAAATGCAATTGCTTCTGCATATTTCATCGAAAACAGGTACAGTCATATTTTAAATATTTGCGATTAAAGTTAAATGGCCTTTAAAGTCAGGTGGCTCTTATATAGACGTGACTGTTAATATTAGTGTTGTTTAGTGATATATTGTTAATTGAAAGTGATTGGTGATTGATATAGGTTTTAGCAAATTTTTCAGAACAGAATCAATGGTATTTTATATCAGGAATATGCATTTCTCGTCGAAATACCGCTCTCTTATTTATTCGTATATACTAAGGTACTTGTTTCTGATACCTAGTTGTTGTTCCGATCCTTCAGGCAGTTTTTTATAGCAACTTTGAAAATTATGAATTATTTTAGCCCGAGTTAGTGATATGAACATACTTTCACCGTTGACGTTTGAACGGGTTTTTGGGCTATGGATTAACTTTAATTTTAAATCATAATAAATCAATACATTTACTTTAGATCTATTTGCCGACTGGAACACGGGTAGAGGCTCATTTACGAAACTACAACACGAGATATTGGGACGTTTATATCTACCCCACAAATATTGATGTTGGGAAGACTTCAGGACTATGTGGAACACTTGATGGGTATTGCGATAACGACTTTGTATTGAGAGATGGAAGTTATAGCACTACTGCAGGAGCTGCTAACCCTTGTTACGTTCCAAATGACTGGCTCTGGTATCCGAACGACTTTTCAAATAGTTGGAGGTATTTTCATTAATGCAATGCTGAGTATGGTATCCGAATGATTTTTTTAAAAAGATGGATGTATTTTCATTAATAAAATTCTAACGTAGTATTTCGTTTTCAAATTCCTTTCATGTATTTACAAAACTTATAGGCGTTTTGAACCTAACCTGTATACAACAAAATTAATTGTTTAATTTATCTGTGTTACATAAAAATCAAACTGCTATGCGTATTATTGTTAGAGATACATTCCATGTCAAATATTAATTGAAATATTTGAGCATACTAAACATACAGAGAAATACACATTACGGAATTCGTTTGAAATAAACTACTAGTAATGTTTTGTATTTGAAATGAATAATGTGAATCAATTTTCTAGTAAAAGGCATAACCAATCGTTTGTATTTTAAGTGAATATTTATGAATCAATTTTCTAGGATTACAGATGATGAAAACTTGTTTCCAGGTCCAAATTTCGACAATGTATATAATGCATTAAGTCCATGGTCAGCATCTCTTCAGTTATGTTATTGTCCGTATAACAGCCTGGAAAACCATACAAACACAGGTGGACTAGTTAATGAAGCACATTGCAGTTATAAGGAATACGCAGATTGTGATTATGATCCTGGAAGGGAGATAATTTGCCGCCATCTTCAACAATCTTCACCAAGGAGGAAAAGGGATACTATGTTTAATTCGTATGGTATTTCAAAATCACTGAACACAAAATATCTGCAAAAGGTAAGTATTATTTACTGGGTGAATCGGACCATATGAATTGGTCATGCTGGAAAGAAGAAAGGTTGTAATAACAAAATAAAACACCGATTGTGTTCTAAATCATTGTCGTAAAGCAGAGTAAAACTGTACAGTTAATAACTCTGGTTTCATTTCACTAATGAAGTGAGGCCGGTTGGTCGGGAAAAATAATCACCTCCTGTTTAGATTTAACTTATTTTTGTAAGTATATGTTGCTGCATACTTAAATATAAATCACAACAATAGGCGAATTGATTTTTATACTTTTTAAACTTTTTTACTAGCTATACCTGTGTGTCGAGATCGAGTGTTAAACGCTTAAATGTTGTACTGAGAATATTTGTATTAGAATAAATAAAATCGTATTTGGTGAATTTACAATATGGAATAAAACATAGATTTGAATAGTTTCGTATAGTGTATTCATAATGGTGATGCTTACGGTTATTTCAAATGTTTGCGTTGATTTAGATTAAAAAATTCAGTGGTTAAAGACTTTACAAAAATAATTATAATTAATTACAGCGATCAACAACGATGTCAACAGCTGATGCCATGACTGCTTGTAACACAGTATTTAACGAATCGGTGACATATCAAAAGTGCTTTGATCTGGATTTAGTGGACGAGGAGTATTTCAACTTTGTGTTCAAGATCTAGTGGTAAGTGCTGCAAAAAAAAACAGGCTAAATCATGATTTAATTAGATGTACACGTTTAGCTAATTAAAAAACAGAAAAATAAATGAGACCACAATTTTTATTCTTTGTCAGAAATAATAATCATTATGAATAAAATCATGAAGAATTAAAAAAATAATTAAAATCATATAAATAATGCTTAAACTTTTTGTTGTCGTTGTTTTTTAGGCAACTAGTGATATTTCCGTTGCATATTCGCATCGAGAACGAGCTAAATCGGAATGTGCGGATGTACTTTCCAGAATCACACCCTCCGACAAGAATATCCTGATATGGTGACTGTAATTGAAGCCAACAATTGTCCAAATGAGTGCAGTAATCACGGAATGTGTAGCAGGTATCTGTTATATCATTCAAACGCAGGGGGAGTACCCCGCTTATGAAGATGCTTACCAGGCCTAGCTTCTCTTGTGAAGTTCAACAAAATTTCTCCGCTATATTAGTTCGACATGGTGATTGGTCATATTGGCATCATATTTGTTGAAACATTGTATATATACGTGTATATTGAGACGGTAAAAAGTGTATAAGAAATACAATCACAACGTGCGGAAATGTCACGTCAAGAACAATTATCGTAGAGATTCCTAGAGGCGGTGGCGGTTTTCTGTTTAAAAATGTTTTTTGTTCTATCAGGGATGAAGAATGCTCCTGCATTCTACAATAATGCGTTTTGAAATTTAAAGGTAAATGTAAAATATGTTTTGACTGAATATAAATAAAGAATTCTTATTATTTTATCTGTTTAAATAAATACTACTTTTGAAAGTTTGAAAAATTATGCGATTTGCGAGTGAGTCATTTGTTTATCACCTCATGAATAACTCAGTTAATTCGTAAAAAAAGAGCAGTTTAGATGTTATTGTGGCCTTAATTGTGATTATAATATAAAACACAGAAATCAGAAATCTCATACAAATATGTCCATTTTTGTTACATAAGGAAACTGCACGTGCGAGAACGGATTTGCTGCAAAGGATTGTTCGATGAATTTAACAGCAGGGATAAATATTAATGGGAATTCAGAAAATGGATTTTGTGATACATCGGATGGTTTGTGTACAGAGATAGAAGTGTACGGGGATCCATTTCCAGAGGACATACGTCCAGTGTCACGTTTTACTCCATTTACACAGGTAATGCTACTATAGTCCCTATTTTTTATAAACAATGATTTTTTTTCATATTACTCTTCATTTTAAATTGTCAATAAAATGGTAAATTTTAAAAGTATTTCGAAATGTAACAACGATTTCACAAAGTTGCATTAAAAATGCTTCTTAATAAACGACTACTTTAAATGCAATTGATATATTTACTACTAGGTTCTGAAATAAACTTCATATATTTTGCTCTTGATAATCTATAAGATCACCATGTTTTCATGATCTGTATAAAAATTACGGATCTACGATTAGTTGTTTTTTAGTATGAATTTGTACTGAGAAACATCTTACTACTACACAATTTAAAAGTTATCGTCATCTCTTTATATTTTAGGGTATACAAAATGGAACAAAGACATTTTATTCACCAGTGCAAACAACAGGAGAACAACAAAGTAGATTTTCCGCAATTTTTAACTACCCCTCAACAACCAGCTGGCCAAAGCCTGTTCCAAGCAATGCTTCATTTGTGCATGGCTACACATTTGCTGTTTCACTTGATGGAAGCATTTTCAGTGAAGAAATCATAGTATTTATACATGATTCTAAATGTCAATTTTACCAAGTTGCAGGCGGCTCCGTAGTATTTCCTTGAAGTAAGTACGTATAGAAGTATGGATGATATATCTGAATTGCTTAGTTGTTTGAGAAATGATAAAATTTAATAAGTAGATACTTTTGATTTATAATGTTTTTCTGAAATACCCCCTGGGTTAACAATATCGTCGTTAACATATGTGTTTAGTTATAAATATTTAAAAACACTTATTTTTTGTATCCATAATTACTGCATCCGTGCTTCTTTCATTCACAATTTTTAAATATCACCTGAAAGATAGCTATCTGAATAGGAGATGCTATGTATATCGCAAGCCTAGGATTATAATTACAATCAAAAAAGTTTTATGGCCGTCATCACAATATTGTTGATTAGTTTGATGTGTATGTATCCATGATTGTGGTAAAACATTAATGTTTAACATACTTTATAAGTTTCAAAGTCTCCACTTGGGTTTGAAATTGTGCTTTTCACATGGAAAATAATGTTTGTTTTTTATCAAAATAGATATCGTATAGATTGCGATTTGTTTCCAATTTGGCCCTTAGTTTAAGTTTAGCCATAAAAAGCATGGTTCACTGCTATATATCATTTATTACTGAGACGAATTTTCTTGTATATTTAAATTTCAGAAAGGGTATTGTTTCATTAATGGGGCATGTATATCTAATGGAACTGTCAATCCGTCTCAAACCTGCCAGAATTGTAATGCGGCTAAAAAGAAGTTTGAATGGTCATACTTACCTAGTAGGTTTAATTTTGTGTTAAATAATATAGTGATGGTCTTTTTCTTATATTATCACAATCTACAAACACATTATTTCTATTGATTTCCCTTTGTTTTGGTTAGCCTTCCGGTGCACCTGGTCTCAATACCCTTGTGGAAACCTGTGTGCTTATTTAATTAGCCAGTTTCAATATTTTTACTTTGGTTTGGGATTGTGATAAGGACATGGATTGATATGTCTGTTATAAATGTACATGACAGTACTTAACTTAAGATGGAACACACGCCTTTGCATCACAAGCAGCATTTAATATGAATTTCAATAAGAGCACCGTGCTGTAATCGAACAAAGATAAAGCAGACAACAAAGTACAAGGCGAGTTAGCCTATGTTTTTAGGACTTTTGTACCATTTTATGTTAAGGTTATATTCCCAAAATAGCGAATAGTAAAATAGATATTGAACAGATTCTAAAATATTTGAGATGGTTAGAGTGTCCGCAGTGGTACTATAGCCATACCACATTATACTGGAAAACCTAAATATTACATATTATACCAGTTTTAATTTTACAGCACTAGACGGCCGTTTCGGAATACAATTCCTCATCAGTAGTGCTTATATAATAGTGCTCATATAGTAGTCGTAGTTAGAAATATAGGCTCTTTTTTTTCCATGTTTGGCTGTTTTATTATTTATTTATAAATTGTCATGTTATCGATTGTAATGGTTGTTGCTAAGAAATTAAACATGTTATTCACTTACAATTTTTTTTTAAATTTTATTTTCAGAATGTGCCATTTTGTCGGGAAGCTCCGACGATGACAAACTTCGAGGATGGGTGATTGCTGTTATAACTGTTGGTCTATTGGTCATAGTAATTAGTGTTACAGTTGTCGTGATAGTAAAGAAATTTGGCAGTAAAAGGTAGAATAAAAACAAATATACCGACTTAAGTTCAAGTAAAAATGGATCGGTATGTATGGTTATGGTTAATAAGTACACACCAACTATGTGGTGTGGAAGTATATAATATACGATATAACTTCAAATCAAAGATTTAAGATATCTTAAAGCCTTTAATTAAATATAAAATGTGTTACTTCATATATCTATCTTTAACAGTATCAAGAATTTAGTGTTTTCGAAACATTAGTGAAGCTTCACTACCATGAAAAAAGTTATTTAAAACATGTTTATTGTGTTAACAAATTTGGTAGTTTCAAAATTTTAATTTTGTTTTGGGGTTTTGATGTGGACACTGTTTTGTATTATGTTAGTCTGTAAAAATTTGAATAAACTTTTAATTAACAGGACAAATAGAAACTCAATTGCAGATTTTAAAGAAACGACCGATCAAGATGACTCTGTAAATAAACCAAGCTTTCCCAGCAGTAGAATATTTGAGACAGAAGGATCTAACAAGGAAAAGGAATGTTACCGGTGCACGCCAGATTCAAGCACCGGAGACATACGACCAACTGAAGAAAAATCTACCATGCAGGATTAAGTTTTATGACTTTCTTCAGGTTTTTATAAGTCGCGGTTAAAGTGTTGACTTTTGCAACAATGTTATCATTATATATCAAAGCCAGAATGACAATCAAAATCGAATTACATCAGATTTAGATATAAATTAACAGTCTGTGATCCCTGGAAAGTTTGTTACATATATATATAATGTCTATTTTTTATTTAATGTATCTATGCAAGATATGTGAGAGTATTATAACTGTAGATTTTCAACTTTAGGAATTCACGTCTTTCTCCGTACATTATTTCGTGTTTTATTATTAGTAGTTTGATTTTGAATTTTTCCATGCTTGTCTTTGTTTTACTGTTTAACAGGCAATCTGTATTTTGTCGACTTCATGGTTACATAGACTATTGCTTACATTATTGCTTACCTTGATTATTTCTAATAACTTTGAGGTAATAAATATTATTATAATAGTTTACAGATTAATCACAGTGGAGACGATATATGAATTATACAAATGTATAATGATACGCTAGGATTGATCTTGTTTCCACTACGGGAATTTTATACAACGATGTAAGCTGCTTACAAATAAATTCTTGACCCAAGGATATTGCAAACATAATCTTATCAGGGACCAAAAAAACAATTATAGCGATCGACACAGCATTGTTGGTAGGACTGATGTCTCTGTGTCGAGAATTGACCTATATATAGTTTGATATCTCATAATTCCATGTTTTTTACCCGATTTTAATTACACACGTGGCGGTGTAGCTATTTAAATAGGAAGTGCTTACGCTTCCTGGTGGAAATTTATATGTTTAGCCTAATTTGTCAACGTTTTAATTTTGTTTCTGGATTATGATACAAACATTAATTAGTATTTTTTATTATATTACGAAATAACAACAAACAAACAAGGTCATAATCAGGTCTCAATAAAAGAGCTTAAAACTGTGAACACTAAAAACATTTAATTCAACACGAAGAAGAGAAGTAATGCTGGGTGATCCTAAGTAAAATCCTTCTGTTTAGCTAGTAATTTCCGCTACAAATGTAATGACATTGAAATGAATGGATCATCATCAAAGATACCCGGGATAACTTTGGATAAATTGACATCATAATTATTAACAATGAAGCGATGGCGGTAATTGAAACTTCTGAGGGCATTTGTAAGCCTTTGCAGGTTTATTCGTTGTTAAAATTTCCCATAGTTGGAAAACGCTATATCATAGCGTTGTAATTGTGTAATGCTCTTACATAGATTAAAAACTGTGAAACGAATATACCATCAACATGAAAAACATCTTCATACAATCATTGTAATTTTATTTGCTCATTGAGATCTGAAAATACTGCTGTAATGTACATTTGAGTGTTTATGTTTTTGCGATGAAAATAAAGCATACATGCAATTGAAATATTGAGAGAGTGAAGTTGTAGGTTTGAACCCAGGACGGATCACACATAAGACTTGAAAATTTTAAAGACTGATTTCTTGCCTAGAGCTCAGTAATAAGAGAACAAATTATCGACTGGCTCACTAGGTATCGGTTTAATGTCACTGACAGAGTCCCATGCTTATCTCCAGTATCTCCAGGATGCTGACTCTGTGAACAAGTTTTTTCTGAGTGCTTTGGCATCATAGAAATATAAGAAACTTGTATTTGTTTATTAATATGCTTCATTTTGTTTTGCTCATTGAGATGTGTGTATACTATCACTGTAATGTATATTTATTTTGGGATGATGTATGTTCGTATTATGAAAATAAAGCTTAAATGCAATTTTAATTTATTAATTTATTTGATCGAAAGACGTTAATCTTGAAGTCAAAGCGCTTAGTTTTAGAAGTCAATTCCATTTCAATCATACGTTATCACACCGATAGAGCGTCCGATTTGAGAGCGAGAGGTCGTAGGTTCAAACCCAGATCAGATCGTACATAAGACTAAAATTTTAGCTACTGATTTCTAGCTTGAAGCTTTATATTAAAATACTGGTTCACCTGGTATCGGGATTATGTGACTGCCTTACTGTGTAAGATGGCAGCTTAAAGTCGCGGTAGTACAAATTAGACACTCGAACATCTCTTGTAAACATCCAATGACCTAAATACAATGCATAATTTGTATTTCTCATGATATATCACTGAAATAAGTGGAACTTACCCTTACTGTCCATCTAATCTTATTTCCCTAATGAATGTTGGCGTTTTGAGCAACTTTGTAATTTAAAATAAACTTTTACTTTACTTTCGAATTTTGATTGTGAGATGGTCATGGGCTGGTATGTTATGTTTTTAATCTTAACCAAAGTACATACTGTTTATTATAAATATAAGGAAAAAGAACTATCCAACACAGTTCATCCTTAAATTTTACTTTTAGAAATTCAATTTATTGCTTTCCTGAAATCGAATGACGTTTACTCTGGGTTAGGTTTACATAAACTAAAGAATAAATCGATTATCATATTAGCAAAACACTACCAGCACTCCTTTCTAACTGAAAAATAAGTATAATGATATACTATTAACAGCAGACCCTCTTTGAGGTTCGCGTGTTTAGGTGTTAAGCTTAATTTATAAGTTTCAAACTTTTTGCTAAAAGGATTGTGAAATGGGCATAGATTTCTGTGTTTTGCTGTGTTGATTTATATTTGATTTTAAAATTTCAGTTTTGTTTGTCGTTACCTCAAAGTAAATCTAATTATTTTAAACTCATACTTGATCAACAATGCAACATTTTGACATAAGTAATCATAATCTCTCCAGTTACGAAAAATAATAAAAAAATTTAATGCCATACTCATTTAATTTTTTTCTTTATTGCAGCTTAGAATTGGCGTTTTTAACTTAATAATAATAATAATAATAATAATAATAAATTGAAACAATTAGCTATAGAATTTATTGTTGTACATTTTACAAAATGCATTTAAATCTTCACTTTTGTTTTGTTTTTAAGGTGAAAAACATTAGCTTAGACAAGTACTGGGAGATCGAGATCAAGAAAGATAAAAAAGAATATTTTAAGATTATTATTATGAGATAATAAGACCTACATTTTAACTATTCTTATTCTGTTTTTGTTAATTGTTATGTAACCTATATTCAAACAATGGATGAGTCGTGTCTGTTTGTGTGTTTAAATATTGTTCGGAGATGGATTGATATTTCTTTGTTTTATTAAGATGATTATCATGTTAATTCAATAACAGTGACTCGGAAATAAATTTAAACAAAGTACAAGAAAGTGACGTTGTAATTTACCAACAAATCATGTCACTTCAGAAGCTAATCTGATCATTTACTCTTTGTGGTTGGACTTAACACGTCATTTCTCATTGTATGAATCACAGCATTGCTTTGTTTTCGGAAAAAAACATTGTTTATTGAATATGGATATGGTCTGACACGCCATTGTCTTTTTTAAATGTTTAACCGTTTGAAAATTAGATAGGGGTTTTTGGTATCGTTACAGATTTACCTCATAAGTAAAATTTTTATAACTATTTGAAATAGATTGAGCCAGAAGAAAACCCAAACTAATGCCTTTTTGATCGAAAATGGTCGAATAATAAGAAAATATATTTTATCATTTTTTATTTATTGTTATCTATAAAAGTACCTATATACTACTTTATAGTTTTGAAACTACATTCATCGTTACATCTTATGAAAGATGTCGGACCTATATTATTTTTGTCACTATACCGTTGGTCAATGTTTTGAATTATACAAAACATAATTTATACGTCATATTACCCCCCGAGTAGACCAAAAATAAAGACATTTATTTCTTCAATACTTCCTTGTCAAAACAGTTACATAATTGATTCTTTTGAAAATATTTTACTTAATTTTGAATAAAGAATACCAATAAAGTTATATTGTTAGAATACATATTCTATTATGGTGTATGTATAAATGATTTGAGTTATTTACCTGGTGAAATGTATTTGTCATCTTGTCTGAAACTAATTATGTTATTCAATATATTGAACAAGATATCAATTTACTTACACCAAGGCAAAACAAATGCTGTCTTCAAAAACAGATATATGTTAGCCTTTTTCATGTTAAAATTGAGATTCCATATTGATGATGCTTCAAATTATTGGCGATTTGTTTGAATTATCATTTATATGTACATATATGCATTTCATAGTGAAACAATTCTTTCAGATAAAAAAAAACAAACATATGAATGCATTTGTAAATCACAATTAGGAGCCAAGTAAAAATTTTGGAACTGACAAGTTAGGTAAGAGAGAGAAGGTAACTTCCACCAGGGAAGTAAGGCCGGCTGTTCTGGAAGGGTGGGCACTTCCTGTTTAGCTAGTTATACCAGCCACGTGTGTTATCAAAATTGTGTGAAACGAACAGGAAACTAGAAAAGCCTAGGTTTACAATATCCCTTGGTCAAAAACTTGTTCACAAGCAGCCTGCTTCTTTGAACAATGTGTGGACCAAAGTCCAAAGTTCCCGTAGTGGGAAGACGTCTACTATAGCGTATTGTTTGGGAAACAAATATACCATAAGCAGGAGAAGCAGGCAGGTATATTGCAGCACAAACAAGGAATGTTTACAATAGAGAAATTAAAGTCATCGCGTTTGTCATAATGTTTCAAATGTAGCCTTTCATGGGTATAAGTCTAAAGATGAAGCACAACTTGAGGTGTCAGTCGTATCAGATTTAAATACTGAAAAACTACCTGATAAAGTAATAATAAAATTGCAGGTTGCAGATATTAAATGACAGGTCTCGATATGCCAAACTTGGGAGTATGAAAATGAAATAATATTGATATATACACCAAGTATTTATGACAAAAGGATAAAACTGATACGAATCACATTGAAAAATTTGAACGATACACGTTTATAATTTTAGGCCACGTTAAAAAAAGTCTAACAAAATAACATCGGTTGCGTCCCAAATGACTCTCGCCATCACCTGGCCAGCCGATGGTTTCATCTTTAACTTCTTTGACCTAGGGGGAACAGGCCCTACCCAATGACAATTTTGACCTTTTGCTTGTTATTTAATTCCTGAGTCATTTGCTCTAACCAGACACAAAAAGTAAATTAAAATGATATTTTACCTTAAAACCTTCCACAAGGCTCTGTATTATGGAACACAACTGTTTGTTAGCTTGCGCATATTTAATTAGTCATGTAAGATTGTTAAAGTGTTTCCATGTGAAATATCTCATGCTTGCGATGAATTCCCATAAAGAGTGTACCTGATCCCGAACTTTGTTACACATTTCTTCGTCGGCGGCATCGACTGGCTGTCAAGACCTGGCTTAATCTTCTAAAGACTTTCCCGCGTTGGAGATCTTAACCCAGGATTTAATCTGAGAATAAGGTAGTGTTGCAGACTTACAAACATCGGCTAACTCGAACTTGCTTTATAATTATCAATTACAGCACATTACACAGCTTTAAAAAAAGATACTATTGTACCACTAGCCAAGTTTAGCATTTAATATGATATTAAAAAATAATTTGATTTTAGAGTTATTTTGTATTTAGGTATAAATTAAAACGAGTACTGAAACAAGGTACGAAAATTATGGCGGTGTTGGACAATCATAAATTGTAACAGCTAGTCAGGTCCTCGTTTTATCGTGATATATAAACTGGTAACTCTGATGATGGACTAAGCATTCCTGTAAAACAAGGAGCCAGTACATAGTATAGATTTTGTCAGATAGACACTGATCCTCGCAATTATCGGCTTCTTAAATTTTAAAATACCTCAAAAACTGAGATATACTTAATTTTCCTTTTGCTTTATTTGGTAAAACATATTTTTTTCTCATTTCAAAATCTTAAAAAATTGATTTCGAAGATATTGGTCCGAGCACTTTAGATTGTTGATTATTTTATTCGGAAACGACTGTCAAGTGCTGCAAAATTAAAACATGATGAGTAATCAATATATACAAAGTTTTCCACACAACTGTTTAGAAGAAAAAATAAATATGATAAAAATACACAAAAGGAGAGAAAAAATATATGTTATAGATAAAAGGAATGAAGAAAACTGATTCAGTTGAAAACACAACATTTTATATTTATTTGCTGATAAAAAATAAAATAACATTGAAAGGATATATGATAAATAAATTAATTGAAAAATGTATATATCTGGTAATGCATTCCATTTATATTAAAAACAAGAGGCCCATGGGCCTGATACGCTCACCTGATAACTAATGGCTAGCTGATAGATTTAAAGAAAACATAAATACTAAACCCCAATGACTTTTTTCTTTACATCATGATAACCATTGTATCAATACCTACAACATTCTAATATACATGACTATACAAAAAGTTAATAGTTTTCAAGATAATTAACCATTTTAGTATTGTTTCACATCTGTGACCTCGACCTTTGAACCCATGACCTTTTCTATATATCAAAATGATCGTTGTATCGATACCTACAACATTCTAATATACATGCCTATACAAAAAGTTTATAGTTTTCGAGATAATAAAACATTTCGGTATTGTTTCGCATATGTGACCTTGACCTTTGAACCCATGACCTTTTTCTATACATCAAAATGATTGTTGTATCAATACCTACAACATTCTAATATACATGCCTATACAAAAAGTTTATAGTTTTCGAGATAATTAACCATTTCAGTATTTTTTCACATCTGTGACCTTGACCTTTAAACCAATTACCTTTTTCTTTACATTAAAATGATTGTTGTATCAATACCTACAACATTTTAATATACATGCCTATACAAAAAGTTTATAGTTTTCGAGATAATTAACCATTTCGGTATTGTTTTGCATCTGTGACCTTGACCTTTGAACCCATGACCTTTTTCTATACATCAAAATGATCGTTGTATCAATACCTACAATATTCTAATATACATGCCTATACAAAAAATTTATAGTTTTCGAGATAATTAACCATTTTAGTATTGTTTCACATCTGTGACCTTGACCTTTGAACCCATGACCTTTTTCTATACATCAAAATGATTGTTGTATCAATACTTACAACATACTAATATACATGCCCATACAAAAAGTTTATAGTTTTCGAGATAATAAAACATTTAGGTATTGTTTCGCATATGTGACCTTGACCTTTGAATCCATGACCTTTCTCTATACATCAAAATGACCGTTGTATCAATACCTACAACATTCTAATATACATGCCTATACAAAAAGTTTATAGATTTCGAGATAATTAACCATATCAGTATTGTTTCACATCTGTGACCTTGACCTTTGAACCCATGACCTTTTTCTATACATCAAAATGATCTTTGTATCAATACCTACAACATTCTAATATACAAGCCTATACAAAATGTTTATAGTTTTCGAGATAATTAACCATTTCGGTATTGTTTGGCATCTGTGACCTTGACCTTTAAACCCATGACCTTTTTGTATGCATCAAAATGATCGTTGTATCGATACCTACAACATTCTAATATACATGCCTATACAAAAGTTTATAGTTTTCGAGATAATAATTATAATCAGAGGTAAAAAAAATTAGGTCACGACCTTAACAATTGACCTTGACCTCATTTTGAAGATACTAAGAAGAAGATGTCAAAACTGAAAACCCCATGTCATTATCTGGTCAAATAGTCAAGTTATAACAATTTGAAGCTATTTTACGATTTTTTTTAAAATTAAACGCAAAAACGCGTAACCTATTTTTTATCAGAATTTTACAAAATGAACAAACTATAGGCTTAAGACCCTAGAGAAGCCAAATATCACATCAGATTTTTTCTCCAATCAATACTTTCGGAGAAGAAGATTTTTTAAGATTTTTGAACCTCTAGGTCACCTTGACCTAGTTATGGTAGCCATAGTAACGCCACGAACAAATCTGAATTGCACCGGCCCATATATACTTCTGACAAAGTTTCATTAAAAACTGTCCACTAGTTTCAGAAAAGAAGTCGAAAATAGGTGTTAACGACGCACACACGCACGCACGCACACACGCACACACGCACGCACATACACACGCTGCGCTATGCCATAAGCTCACATGACCTTCGGTCAGGTGAGCTAACAACAAAACTCATATACATACATGTATGTTAATTTTAAGGTATTTTAACCTAACTACTTCACTTCCTGGTATAAAAATGTTAACGCATTGTTATACTGTGACTTATAGCTTGTCCTTAGGTCGACTGTTTATCAGAAGTGCATGTTGGATTAAAAAGAATATGGTTTGGGAGTGTAACAGCTTATTTGTGTACCCTTGTTATGGTTTGTATTCTGATAACATCATGTTTTGCAATATTTTTACATTCTAATAGTCACCATCTCATTCTTTCTATCTTTCATAAATATATTTAAACATTATTTTTACAAATTGTGTTTGTGTATGTATATGTATTCCCAATTGAAATCGTATAATTATACTTCATGTGTTCATTTAAGGAACAAAGTTTAATTAAAAAATATTTTTGTAATTATTTTATAAGTTCTCTAACATTTGTTTTAGTACATGAATTCTTTTTTTTCATTTCCACAAAGATAAATGCTATTTCGAACAATCGTTTAATAATGTTTATAGTGTCTAAATAATTATTAAATTCTTATTTAAAAAAATGACAGAATTTCATGCATTATACAAAGCTAAAGCAATGTATTATATAAATAGAGTAGCTTACTATTTAAACAGGAAGTGCTTACACGTTCTGCCAAACTTCTCTGGTGGTCTAACCTAACTTTTCAGTTTTAAAAGTTTGGACAAAGCTTTTGCATTGTGATTCGGACATGGATTAGTATGTTTGTTTTATATTTTTACAAGATAGAAGGTGTTTATACTTCTGAATCATCAAACTTTATTTCCCTGGTGTGAGTTTCCCTATTTTACCTATTTTGCCATTTGTTTGTGTTTTTATTTTGTTTTTGCTTTTGCGATTTTATAATAAACCATCTTTTAAATCATCACGTTTTATGACTCAAAACAAAATTAAATGCATTTATCCGAAATATAGCGCTAAGTATTACATAGACACCGTCAGTACTTTTGCCAGTGCTATGTGACAAAGTGATATATGTGCCCATATTGACTTGTCATTCTCGTCTCGAAACAACATTAAAACAACCAAAAGTCTCTCCTGAAAAAAAGTAAGAGCTGTTTTTTCATACAAATATTTTATTTATGTAAATGACCGTATATGGGAGTCTTTTAAATTGTTTGTATTGTCTATAACACTTCAACCGGTATTGAGAATTTGTTTTTTCTTAATTACAGTTTGTATGATTTATATAAGCTGCTATAATCAAGGCACCTGTTGGCACAACAGTACACATTATGGGTGTGTATGTAGCCCAGGATGGGAGCCACAAACATACTGCCAAACAGGTTGGAGAAATATAGCAAATTACAAAAGTTAATAAAATAAATGCGTCAATATTTGAAACCACAATATACTATTGAGAACTTTTTTTCCGCATCAGATGCTTTTAAATACTTTTATATTTACTCCAATTTGTATGAAAATCATTAATTTATATTTTGACAGTCTACTAAAATATTTTCCTTCTAAGTATTTAATAGTGACATGTATTGAACCCGGTTGTCAAAAGAGAGAAAAAAAAACAGTTTCAACTTTTGTATAAGTTTTTTTGGTATAAATACATGGAAAACAATTGTATTTAGTATTATTACACCTTATGTAAAGATCTAGCTTCACCAAGATTTACTTAAACAAGAGCTACATAACAGTTTGTACTGTCACATTAAATCTAAATTGTAATATAGCTCTGTGCATGACAATGTTTCTTTCAGAAAATTAATCTGGATTTAACATATCCATCCGCTCTCTGTCAATGTAATGATCGAAACGCGTTTTATGTTATTTTCTAGTTTTGTGGGTATTTAGGAATCGTCATGCATATCTGTTTGTACGTCTGTTTGTCCGTTTGTCTCTGTCTGTCCGTCCATGTTAAATAATGACTAGGCTATATCTCACCATTACTTTGGATGATTGTCAGAAAACTTCACATGAATAATCTCCATAGTTCAAACATATTATGTCATAAACTTGAACGAAAGTCTTTTCGGAATTTTCGTGGTCGCTTGAAAACATTAAATGTTGAGGCGTAGGTATTTAACTCTCAAGAGACAGTTCTTGTTACGTTTGTTTACACAAAAGTCGAAAAAACACAATACCTAGAGGAAACTTAAATATTAGGAGTTTAGACTCTTCAGCAAACAGTCATTAAAACTTGGATTTATATCAAGCAGTTTAAAGATACTTTTCGCCAAGGTATTTGGATATTTGAGTCGGAATACACATAATATATTAATAAAATAAAACAAAAAATCGTTGTGATAAAATAAATTTCCGACAGGATGACAGTTTTTACTGTAACCAATGGAAATGCCTTTTTATTTTTGGCCATCGCCTCGGAAAAGGAAAACAATAGTATCTCCAGGTGGCAATATGTACTTTCACCCTGTAAAAAATAAATATTTATATATTATTTACAATAGTTCAAGGAATTTGATTTTAAAACAAACCAATTTTGGAATTGTTGAATATTAGCGAAAATTATCTTTACATGTACAATACCTCGTTGTTTTTGTGTTAGTATAACGTCTATAAAGTTTTATTATGAATTTATGAAATATTTCTCAGTCTGTTTGTCTGTTTTCCTTGTAACTTTAAACTATGTAAGACATTTTCCTATAAACTTTTTTAAACTAAAATGTACTGTACTGTAACTATGGACATTGAAAATTGATAAATCCCTCAAATTTTGTTATGATAAGATATATTTTCTATTTTCATACTTAGTGCTTGACCCATGTTTGAATGTCACTTGTCACAATGGTGGAACGTGCGTGGCGAACACTACAGAATATTATTGTAAGTGTAATGCAGGATTCGATCCAATAACAAATTGTCAGACAGGTACGTACAACATAAATAATCGAAGTTTTTTGGTTATTTTATTTTAAGAAAATAGCGCGTTTGTTGGAACAATGTGTTAAGAATTATATTGGACTAGTAATAATGTCTTAGAATAAAACCTTGTTTAAACGAATGTTATATGTTTACCTCATTGACGCGATCTTGCAATTGTTTTTTGTTTAATGATTTAGACATTAACTGGTATTATAGTTTTTGTTATAGTATTTTATTTTTAAAATAAAACATTATTTTTAAAAAAAATTCTTATTTATTTTTCTAAAAATATTTACACTACTTGTCTAACCTAACTTGTCAGTTCAAAAGTTTTCACTTTGTTTCTGGATTGTGATACGGATATTGATTAATATGTTTGTTTTTGATTGTTTGTTACATCACTTGGCATAATCTTAAATTTAAGAAACGGTACCTGCTTGGAATTAATGCTTGTCTCACAATTTACTGTTACTTACACTATGAATTCAGATGTACGTAGCAATTTACTGGAAGTGTTTTTAGAAGCACTAGGCTTCAACATGAAGTGTATTTTAACATGTCAATTAGGGACTATTTTGAAAATTTATATATCATTTAATGAGTATTTGTTTGTCGTTAATTTATGCATTTACTTCAGGTTTTATGTTTGTTTTATATTAAAATGCGTTCAGTTGATTTAGATTGGATAAAAAGGGCTTGATCAATTGACAAAATTGTCAAAGGAACTCTATCATTTACTTTAAACTGAGATATTTTGGTTTAATTATCTCAGTGTGAAGAAATTTTATCTTTTTGATAATTGATTCAACTGAAGAACCTACGTTTTTGTATGTGTGTTTGCTCTTTGGACAGAAATAATAGTCGACCCATGTGACGATGTTAATACTGGTGAGCTACATGATCTTGAAAGAAGAACCTCATCAACTCATAATGTTGGCCTATGTGATCAAACCCTGGCCGAGAAGTGGTACAAGGCATACGGATATGAAATGATTACACATGACCCTGGAAGTAATAGATGTGGTTCGATCAATCCAATCTACCTAACAGGTTTGTTAAATGTTTGAATACAATTTTAAGTAAGACCTCTATAATACACCGTACATTAAGTATTCGATCGTGTTCAATATACAATAACAATGGCTGGTCATATAATGTCTTATTATACACCTGTTTGTCGGATATTTAAAATTATCGTTTTATGAATAAGTTGAAAAACGTTAATATAACATTAACACACACTGATTGTGCATGTGCAATATATTTGATTTTTGCATGATATGGGCAAAGTCTAACAATATTTTTGATGTAGTAATATGTATATGCTACTAATACTTGATGCTTAGAGATGAAATAAATTGCCATGAAAACAAGAAGGTCAGGACAGACTGATGCCTCTTCGAATGTAAAATCTCAATCGTTTTTTGCAAAGGCGGGAATAATAAGCAGTATTTCATTCCAGGCAATATACCAAATGACACAGAAGTTCACAATGTGACAGCTTGTTTACGAGACCAAAATGAAGCTTGTTCTTCTAACTTGTCAGTTCCAGTGAAGAAGTGTAACGCAGACACCATATTTTACTTGTCACCAACTCCGTCCTGCAACTCATCTTATTGCTTTGGTGAATATAATATAAGAAAATGAGAAGCCTATGATCAAATCACAATTTAAAAAAAAATAACTTTGAAACTATCTATATTATTTATCATGTAAAACTGTTCAATTCTTTTATACTTCCAACTGAAAAAGGAAATTAATTTAATTTCTTTAATATTGTAATTCTTTACTCTGCTACTGAAAAAAATCGTACACTGATTATGTTCATAATTTAAAATTAATGCAGGTTGATCATATTATATTTGTTCGATATACCACACAGCTTTTAATATATACTTGGAACAGTAATCGTTTTTGTTTTTAATGCTCTTTTGTTTTTATATGTTTTTAGATCAAGTCGACATGTCAGGTAAATACACAATAATTATATCACAATTAGTGAATACAATAACAACTCTACTTAAATACATGATAACTCACCATGTTAAAACTTGATAACGTGTTATGATATACAAAGACGACTTTAAACAGATGTGCTCCTATAATAAATAAATAATTGTTATTGATATTTAAATTCATACACCAATGAATATATTTACGAATTTAACTTTAAGTATTGAGACTTTATAACTTAAAAACAGTTTTTTAAAAATCCTTGGTAAAATTAGCTTATTTTTATTTTGAATGTTTTATTTGTAGTTGAACTTTTGTGTGTAATAAGTCAGAATTGTTTTGAAATGTTATGAGCAATGAACATTTTTCAAAAAAAAAATCGGAAGTTTCGTAACACTATAGGCGTTTTACATTCTAGC
Source organism: Anadara kagoshimensis (assembly GCA_021292105.1). Classification (NCBI taxonomy): domain Eukaryota; kingdom Metazoa; phylum Mollusca; class Bivalvia; order Arcoida; family Arcidae; genus Anadara; species Anadara kagoshimensis. The sequence goes on from CM037869.1 coordinate 50,531,041, forward strand.
TTGACTGCATTTAAAATTTGGTTATATTTCTCTGTATTGTCGGTTGCATATCAAAAACAAATGGACTAATCCATGTCCGAATTACAATCCAAAAGCAAATTATAAACTTGGGAACTCACAAGTTAGGTTAGACACGTGAACTTCCACCAGGGAAGTGAGGTCGGGTGCTGCGGAAGGGTAAAGGCTTCCTGTTTAGATAGCTGCACTCGTCACGTGTGTAATCAAAATTGTGTGAAAGGGACATGGACTTATGGAACGTCAAATATATCTTAAGCTATTTAAATTTTTAACTTCTATATCCCGGTTTGCTTTTCACTTTCACTGTTACACATAGAGCTTTTCCTACGTTAATCATACGTATACAAGAAGGTTTAAAATATAATAAAATTGCTTAAAATAGAATATAATAGGCATTTGTTTTCCATATCAACAATATATTCGCTCTAAGAACTTTCTATTTTATCCCAATTTTTTTTTACCAGTACCTTTGTAAAATAATTATATCAATTTTTGTCTTTTTAGATAAAGCTATTACTTGGACACCGTCATCTATGCATATAAATTTCACAATGACATGGACAAATGCTGCAATACCTATACCTGGACTAGTCTATAGTTGTAATTTTAGTTTCTCGACTGGTGACCTTTGGTATATGATAAAGTGGTACATCAATGATGTCAAGGTAGCAGAATCTGAATTTGTACAGAAAGAGTCCTTCGGTAACACAGAAAACACAACGTTAACAGAGAAATATATAGAGAGATATGGAGTGACGGTAAGTATTCGTATTAGTTCAAAAAGACACAATAGCTTACAATTCATTAATGGAGAAAATAAAAAAGTTACATTGTTCATATATCATATGTATTACCTCGGCTAAATTTGATAAAACATATTCTGGTCCTTTGATGTCTTTTTAACAATTTTGGTGTCATTATTTCGGTCCAAGCACTACTGATGAATAGTTGTTCCGAAACGGTCGTCTAGTCCCGTACAATATGTAATCATTTTAACTAAATCTGTTTTAATCTCTCAGCGCCAGACGTCCGTTTCACAATAAAAAAATCCCCATCAGAAGTACTGGAAATAAAATGAATGAAATTCAAATATGTTTATGATGAGAAAATAAAAAGACAGTGGGGGTCATAATTCAGGCTTAAATCTAAATATAAAGCAGAATTAGAGTAAATTGTCGTATCTTTTATTTTAATCTCACTAGGATAGATAATATTCTCATAATCACATTTTGATTGGAATCCTTAAGGTGCTTGACGAAATAACCAGAATCTCTGTTCAGCAACAGATATTTATATCTTGGCTTACAGTTATATCAAAAAGTTAAATGCTACATTCATTATATATTACTATATTTCAGATAAAGTGTTCAGTGACTGCAGCATACAGTACAATAAGCCCTCCTGGTGTCGAGACTAAAAGTCCAGGATTTTATGCCGGAATGAAGGTAATACATTATTGACTGAAGCATTTTTTGGAAAAGGATTTCATTGCCATTCTTGGGAACACGTCCTCATTTTTATGGTGGACGATCACGTGTAAGACTTAATGTGTCAGTGTTAAAGGTTTAACTTTCATTTAAATTGTGAATTTGACATAGATCGGTATGATTGTTTATGATTATGAAATATAAAAAACAAAACACACTTATCCATGTGCGAATTATATTTGATCTTAATTTAAAATTTGAAAATATAAACACACGTCTTGACTCACACTTCAATTTTTAGATTTTGCAAACCATATATAGTAATTGCATTTGAATAATGTTTTGTACAATTGTTGGTTTAAACAAAACGGGAATCATTTTGTTTCTTTTAAAGGGAAACTAAAACATTATACGCCGATAATGCATGGCAGGAATATGCATTTGTTTTCATTGACCTAGTTAGATAGAAAGCTTTTCCAACAGATAACAGTTAATATTATTGTGCAACACTATTTTTTGCGATCAAAAACATGTAAGTGTCCACGAACTTTTGTGCATAATCCCGAATAATAACTCACAGTGTTATTTTTATTCCAGCTTCATACACCATCAATCTTTATAGAAAGAGGGAAATCCGGAAATATAATAATGGAACCTACTATACCATATGGCTGTCCGAAATACTCTAACGTTTGTAAGACTAGAATTTTAATGACCGATCCTCAGACCAGGAATGAATGCGACCAATCAGAAATAAGCACTCAGAATGACAGATGTGGCCTGGAGATGGAAGGAGGGTTTATTTCAAACACAGAATGGTTTTCTAACGAACTTTGGAGAAAGAACTACACACTTGGCATTAAACATACAGAGGCAAATCAGAATTATAACCTACACAAGACATCATACGTATTAGAGCTGCAATTCGAAAAACAGTCAATTCCTATCCATTCGACATGGGCATTGTCTCACTTAGACAATGTTGTGGTAAATAATAATACCTTGTATTTCTGCGTATTTCTGTGTATTGCAATATTGATAAAAAGGAAAACAGTTTATTTGTAAATAAAGACCAACTATTTAAATCAGTATTATTTCTATGTTGATATATACACATATAAAATAAGATAACAAGTCAATTACAGATGTTTTTCATGGTCTCATATGTTGTTTGAAAGAAATAATGTTTCATATAGAGAAGTCGAAAGAATGTTTAAGTTGTCTTTGGATTGACAGTCACTTGATTTTATGAGAGAAAAAAATCTTATATATAGTACATGTTCGTCTAATTGCATTTATCAGTGGAATAAATATGTGATTTAATATATGTCTGTATTTAAGGTAAATGTCTATACCAGTGAAACATGGATGAATAAGAAGTGTTATGCTGTTATTGACCCACATATGATGACATTCGATGGAAGGTTATTTATTATTTTATTCTTTTATTGATTCAATACGTAACCATTTAAAATGTTAAATATTTACAATATGACTGTATCACTTTTCGATGAAACATACAGAAGCAATTGTAATTCCAGTTGAAAGACAATAGGGGTCATGACCCTTGATGTGTATCAATTTCTCGAAACATTAAGTTATGTCCCGCACAGGGGGTCACGTGATCATGAGATACGCCAATCTCACATGGCTTAAAACCCTATACCACAGGGGCAGATATTGAAAAAATAGCGCCAAGGTATAAAATATTTATTAAAAGAAAAAATTGAAATACATGTATAAGAAATGAAGGCCTCGTGCCACACTGTCTTTCATTACCCTTGAAATTCCATGATCAGAATGTCATTTCTTAATTGAAGTGGTGTAACAGGTTCTTACTCCTAAACCAAAATTCATTAGCTTATATTGAGGCGGTTGATTCTAGAATAGTGGACAAAGCGGAATACATGGCGAGGAAAGTACTAAAAATCTACTGGACTTTGTGAGAAGAGTTTTAATAGGTTACTAAGTCCCTTTGGACTATTAGACATAAACCAGATACTTATATTTTCTAAGCTTAAGCAATATTCACGAGTAAACAATGTATCGGTTAACAACGTGCTTAGATGTACAAGTATGCGGCCAGGTAGTTGTAATAAATAATAATAAAACTCACTTTTAAATTTTAATACCAAGCAAAACTGTCTTATCTTTTATCCAATGCTCAAGAATATGGAATAAAGAATTTCATTGCGAAACAGTCGTTTTGTGTTGCAAAATCAAAACAACTGTTATATGTAATAAATATGGCATTCACATATACTCCAGATTTAAAATATGTCATGAATCATGGTACATGTATTAACAAATGATATGTTTACATACTGAAGTTTACAAATTTTAAATTTTACATTTTAGACCTTATGAGATGCAAATGGAAGGTACATTCCTGTTTTATAAACATACAGAACGCAATGCTACTGTAAGTATTTTGGGTGATGTTCTTTTTACACTCATATGCGAATGTTATGGTAATCGAAAACAAACGAACTAATCCATGTCCGAATCACAATTCTATCCTAATACTTACAAGTTTCTAATTCACTGAGATAATATTTGAAGAAAATGTACCACAAAATGAGAAACAAATATATTTCATCACTAGTAACTTTTTGTATGTTGCAGTTTCAGATAGATGTTTAGTGTATTAATGTGTTAAAATTTGGACGTGCATGATATTGAATAACTTGATCGAAAAAATTTACGAATAAGGCGGAACATAAAAACAAATTTAAATAGACAATACAATAAACATGATCCGTTTTGCATAGATAAATTAGGGACTGTTTTAAGTTTCTTCTTTTTCTTGAGACAACTGATGGTTAAACTAAAACAGCACCCTACATTATATGCTTTAAAGGCTCAGTGGTTAATCATTTGACTCGAGAACTGGGGTTTGGGGTTAAAAACCTCGGGGGGATAATATATAAAACTTTAAGATGTGTGATACTGATTCCTCGCCTGACTCTCCTTGGCAAATTTACGAACCCACCAGCGCGCGATAATATTAGGCATACACCTCCGATAATTTGTACTGCTAAAGGCATTAATTGTCGTATAGCTATAGAATTGCTGATGCTATGGCACAACGATTATACAAATGAAACATTCATTAAATAGAAACTTGTTTTGAATAAAACAGGTAATTATAAAGACAACATCCTGTTGGAGTCCAAGAATATTTTGTATTTGCGGAATAGTGGTACAAGCAGGGAGGGATGTATTTATAATAAACACCTGCCCGGGATCAATACCACTGATGAGATTCTATAGATGTAACGAAGGTTTACTGAGGGTGTATTCCCATGGAGAACACTTATACAAGGTATGATATTTTATAATATTGATTATTAATTGTCTACTTTATCTAAATTATTCGAAATTTATTGTAAACTTTTTATCGCTGAAACAAATATAACATCGAATTGGAAAATATATTTATTTATTCTGAAACGGAAGAAGAATAAAAAACATGTAACTGATCTCAGCGTACTGCTCTAACTTGATTTTTTGTTCCAAATGTTCTTAAAATCGTTAGATATTTTACAAAGTACGCTCTAAAATAAAGTATCAATGGTGTTATTTTTTCAATTTAATAACTTGTTCCAAATGATGGTTATATATAGGTTCAAATACCATGAATAAAATAAATTGGAATTAAAGTTTACTCGCCTTTAAAATCAGCTGGCACGTATATACAGGTGACATTTTAGGCAAGTTGGACTACATTTTTGTATCTGTTTAAGATTGCAAAATGATACTATTAGTGTTGTTGAATAATATGTTGTTAATCATATTGTGTTGTTGAATAATATATTGTTAATTGACAGTGATTGGTGACTAATATAGAATTTAGCAAAACTTTCTCTCAAGACAGACTCATACGTAGTTTCATATCGAGACTTGATATATTTATAGTCGAAATATCGTTCACTTATTTAATCGGATTCATTTGCGTCTACTAGTAGTTGTTGTTTTATTCTATCAGGCATGCACAGTTTTTAAACTTAAAAAAAGTTAACTATTATTAAAGTCTGAGTAAGAGATATGAAGATAATATCACTTTAGACTTTTGAACGAGTTTAGATGATTTATGGGTTAAACTTCACTTTGCTAGACAGATGCTACATAAATATTACAATTTACTTTAGATCTATTTACCGACTGGAACACGGGTAGAGGCTCATTTACGAAACTACAACACAAAATATTGGGACGTTTATATCTACCCCACAAATATTGATGTTGGGAATACTACAGGATTATGTGGAACACTTGACGGTTTTTGTGATAACGACTTTGTATTGAGAGATGGAAGTTATAGCACTACTGTAGGAGCTGCTAACCCTTGTTACGTACGAAATGGCTGGGTCTGGTATCCTAACGACTTTTCAAATAGTTGGAGGTATTTTTATTAATGCACTGCAGGGTATGGTATCCGAATGAATTTTTAAATAGATGGATGTATTTTCAACAATAAAATGCTAACGTAGTATTTCGTTTTCAAAGTACTTTCATTTGTTTACAAAGCTTATAGGCGTTTTGAACCTAACTTGTATACAACAAAATTAATTGTTTAATTTATTTGCCTTACATAAAAAATCTGCTATGCGTATTATTGTTAGAGATACATTTCATGTCAAATACCAATTGAAATTTTTTGAGCATTACGGAAATCGTTTGTAATGAAGTATGAGCAATGTTTTGTATTTAAACTGAATACTTTAAATCAATTTCTAGGGTCACAGATGATGAAAACTTGTTCCCAGGTCCAAATTTTGACAATGTATATAATGCATTAAGTCCATGGTCAGCATCTCTTCAGTTATGTTATTGTCCGTATAACAGCCTGGAAAACCATATAAACACAGGTGGACTAGTTAATGAAGCACATTGCAGTTATAAGGAATACGCGGATTGCAATTATGATCCTGGAAGGGAGACAATTTGCCGCCATCTTCAACAATCTTCACTAAGAAGAAAAAGGGATACTATGTTTAATTCGTATGGTACTTCAAAACCACTAAACACAAAATATCTGCAAAAGGTAAGTATCATTTGCTGAGTGAATCAGGTCCAATGCATTGGCCATGCTGGAAAATACAAACGTAACAACATAACACAATGATCCTGCTCTAAGTCATTATCCTAAAGGACAGTAAAACTGCACACTAAATAACGCAGGTATCATTCTACCTGGGAGGTGAGGCTGGACGGTCCGAAATGGTAATCACCACCTGTCTATGTCTTATTCAATTTTTGTAAGTACATGTTGCTGTATTTTAAAATATAGTTTAAAAAAACTTATTATGATCAAAATAGGCGAATGTTTTTTTTTTTCATTTTTTTACTTTCTATACTTCTTACTAGAAATACCCGTGTGTCAAGATCTAATGTTAAAATGATTAACTGTTGTACTGAGAATATTTGTATAAGAATAAACAAGTCGTATTTGGTGAATTTCAATATGGAATAAAACATAGATTGGAACAGTTTCGTATAGTGTATTCATGATGGTGATGCTTACGGTTATTTCAAATGTTTTGAGTTGACTTACATTAAAAAATTTAGTGGGTAAAGACATTACAAAAATAATTATAATTATAATTAATTACAGCGATCAACAACAATGTCAACAGCTGATGCCACAACTACTTGTAACACAGTATTTAACGAATCGGTGACATATCAAAGGTGTTTAGATCTGGATTTGGTAGATGAGGGAGTACTTCAACTTTGTGTTCAAGATCTAGTGGTACGTGCGTTTACATTTACAGATTATTAGGTATTTTTTCGGAAACGGCCGTCTAGTGCTGCGAAACTACAACAGACTTAATCATGAGTTAATTAGACGTTTAGCTTAAAAAAACCCAGAAAAATAAATGAGACCACAATTTATATTATTTGTCAGAAGTAATAGTGATACAGTTGGGTTTGGATTTCGGGATAGTCTCAGGTTTCTCTTAAAGGCAAACATAACACTTCGTTTTTCCAATTTATTTTTATTTACTGATATGTTTATGACCACACACATTTCCATCGTATTCCATTTTTCAATCCACATATAAAAACCAAAAATTGTACATATTCTTCTTCACTATTCTTTTAACCATGACCAATACCCAACTAAAATATCACATTCCCACCCCTTATATATGTTTCAAAAACGCCAACTCATCCATTCTTACACACCTATCATACACTTCATGAAAACTCATTCACATTCACCCCAGTTAAAAGACACCACATCAGCACAGATACTGAACTTGTTTATCACACTTGTATTAAGGACAATATATAAAACATGGACTGAACACTGGATCTATGGTAATACATATAATATGGAATGGACACTTAATGAATATACAATTTCTTGTTTTTAAAACAAATTAAACAAAAATATTATGTACACTGTAACACATCCCCCCTCATAAGAACTGACGCAGTCTGTTAAAAAAACTACAGTGGACATCGAGACAAAATGTCTGCACCAAGATTTCTTATTCCGGCAATGGAAAGGGTACGAAACTTGAACTGCTGTAAAAACATAAATCATCGAGCAATACGCGAATTTTTGAAACGAGCTGTATTAAAATAAATCAAAGGCTTATGATTAGTCTCCAAAACAAAGCAACGGCCATAAAGATATTTAGAAAGTTTGTCAACTGCCCAAACAATACCAAGACATTCCTTTTCCATGATGGAATAGTTGCATTCCCTGTCTAGTAATTTGCGACTAATGTAACAGACTGTGTGGTAAAGACCTTTGTGATCCTGTAACAGAACAGCACCTATACCTTTGTTTGAAGCATCTGTCCTAAGAATAAATTATGGAAAATCATGCAGAATGAAAACAAAATAGTTAAAAAACAAATAAAAACAAATAATTTAATGCTTAAACTATTTTGTTGACGTTGTTTTTCTAGGCAACTAGTGATATTTCCGTTGCATATTCCCATCGAGAACGAGCTAAATCTGAATGTGCGGATGTACTCACCAGGAATGACACCCTCCGACAAGAATATCCTGATATGGTGACTGTAATTGAAGCCAACAATTGTCCAAATGAGTGCAGTAATCACGGAACATGTGTAGCAGGTATCTGTTATATCATTTCAAACGCGGGGGATGTACCTAGCTTATGGAAGGTGCTTACCAGGCCTAGCTTCTCTGGTGGAAGTTCAACAAAATTTCTCCGCTATAATTAGTTTGACATGGTGATTGGTCATGATTGGCATTATATTTGTTGAAACATTGTATATATATACGTGTATATTGAGACCGTAGAACGTTAGTATAAGAAATACACTTGCAACGTTCGTAAATCTCACGTCAAGAACAATTATCGATTCTTCGAACCGGTGGCGGTTTTCTGTTTACAGTTTTTTTTATTTTCCATTAAGGATGAAGAATCCTCCTGCATTCTACAATTGCGTTTTGAAATTTAAATGGAAATGTAAAATAGGTTTTGATTGAATATAAATAAAGAACGTTTATCTTTTTGTCTGTTTAAATAAATACTACTTTTGAAAGCTTGAAAAATTATGCGATTCGCGGCGAGTGAGTCAATGTTGTTTATCACCTCATAAAAAACTAAACTAATTTGCAAATAAAAGAGCAGTTTAGATGTTATTGTGGCCTTAATTGTGATTATTATATAAAAAACACAGAAATCTCATACAAATATATCCATTTTTGTTAAATAAGGAAACTGCACGTGTGAGAACGGATTTGCTGCAAGAGATTGTTCGATGAATTTAACGGCAGGGATAAATATTAATGGGAATTCAGAAAATGGATTTTGTGATACATCGGATGGTTCGTGTACAGAGATAGAAGTATACGGGGATCCATTTCCAGAGGACATACGTCCAGTGTCACGTTTTACTCCATTTACGCAGGTAATGCTGCTAAAGTCCTTATATTTCTATATTTTTTTATATTACTCTTCATTTTAAATTTTCAATAACATGGTAAATTTTAAAAGTATTTCGAAATGTAACAACGATTTCACGAAGTTGCCTTATAAATGCATCTTAGTAAACGACTACTTTAAATGCAATTGATATATTTACTACTAGGTTATGAAATAAACTTCAAATATTTTACTCTTTATAATCTATAATGTCACCATGTTTTCATGATCTGTGTAAAAATTACGGATCTACGATTAGTTGTTTCTTAGTTTAAATTTGTATTGAAAAACATCTTACTACTACAAAATTTAAAAGTTATCTTCATCTATTTATATTCAAGGGTATACAAAATGGAACACAGACATTTTATTCACCAGTGCAAACAACAGGAGAACAACAAAGTAGATTTTCTGCGATTTTTAACTACCCGTCAACAACAAGCTGGCCAAAGCCTGTTCCAAGCAATGCTTCATTTGTACATGGCTACACATTTGCTGTTTCACTTGATGGAAGCATTTTCAGTGAAGAAATCCTAGTATATATACATGATTCTAAATGTCAATTTTACCGAGGTGCAGGCGGCTCTGTAGTATTTTCCTTGAAAGTAAGTACGTACAGAAGTATGGATGAAATATCTGAATTGCTTAGTTGTTTGAGAAATATTAAAATTTTATAAGTAGATACTTTTGATTTATAATGTTTATCTGACAATAATTTTATAGACCCCCTTTCGGTTATCTATATCGTCGTTTAGTATGTGTCCAGTTATAAATATTAAAAAAAACCACGTATTTTTAGTGTTCATAATTACTGCATCCGTGTTTTTTTCATTCACAATTTTGAAATATCACCTGAAAGATAGCTATCTGAATAGGAGATGTTATGTATATCGCAAGCCTATGATTATAATTACAATCAAAAAAGTTTTATGGCCGTCATCACAATATTGTTGATTAGTTTGATGTGTATGTGTCCAGGATTGTGGTAAAAAATTAATGTTTAACATACTTTGTCAGTTTCAAAGTCTCAACTTGGGTTTGAAATTGTGCTTTGGACATAAATAAGATCATGTTTTTGATCAAAATAGATGTCATATAGATTGCGATTTGTTTCCAATTTGGCCCTTAATTTAAGTTTAGCCATAAAAAGCATGGTTCACTGCTATATATGATTTTTTATTGAGACGAATTTTCTTGTATATTTTAAATTTCAGAAAGGGTATTGTTTTATTAATGGGGCATGTATATCTAATGGAACTGTTAATCCGTCTCAAACCTGCCAGTATTGCAATGCGGCTAAAAAGAAGTTTGAATGGTCATACTTAGCAAGTAGGTTTATAAGATTTTGTCGTTAAGTCATATAGTGATGATTTACTTCTCTTATATTATTACATTCCACACAAAACATTATTTTTATTACTTTTCCATTGTTTTGGTTAACCTTCCTGTGCTCCCGGTCTCAATTCCCTTGTGGAAACCCATGCGTTTAATTTAATTAACTAGTTTTAATTTTTTTTTACTTTGGTTTGGGATTGTAATGAGGACATGGACTGATATGTCTGTTATAAATGTACATGGCACAGTACTTAACTTAAGATGGAACACATGCCTTTGCATCCATCACAAGCAGCATTTAATATGAATTTCAAGAAGAGCACCGTGCTGTAATCGAAAAGGTAAAACAAGCAACAAAGTACAAGGCGAGTTAGCCTATGTTTATTGGTCTTTTGTACCATTTTATGTTTAGGTTATATTCCCAAAATAGCCAATGGTAAAATAGATATTGTTCTTCATTGAAAAGATTCTGAAATAAGTGAGATGGTTAAAGTGTCCGCAGTGGTACTTTAACCATACCACATTATATTGGATATTGCATGTTATTGATTGTAATGGTTGTTGCTAAGAAATTCTACATGTTATTCACAAACAAATTTCTTTTTTTATTTTATTTTCAGAATGTGCCATTTTGTCGGGAAGCTCCGACGATGACAAACTTCAAGGATGGTTGATTGCTGTTATAACTGTTGGTCTATTGGTCATAGTAATCAGTGTTACCGTTGTCGTGATAGTAAAGAAATTTGGCAGTAAAAGGTAAAATAAAAACAAATATACCGACTTAAGTTCAAGTAAAAATGGATCGGTATGTATGGTTATGGTTAATACGTACACACCAACTATGTGGTGTGGAAGTATATAATATACGATATAACTTCAAATCAAAGATCTAAGATATCTTAAAGCCTTTAATTAAATATAAAATGTGTTAGTTCATATATCTATCTTTAACAGTATCAAGAATTTAGTGTTTTTGAAACATTAGTGAAGCTTCACTACCATGAAAAAAAGTTATTAAAAACATGTTTATTGCGTTAACAAATTTGGTAGTTTCAAAATTTTAATTTTGTTTTTGGGGTTTTGGTGTGAACACTGTTTTGTATTTTGTTAGTCTGTAAAAATTTGAATAAACTTTTAATTAACAGGACAAACAGAAACTCAATTACAGATTTTAAAGAAATGACCGACCGAAATGACTCTGTAAACAAACCAAGCTTTACTAGCAGTAAAATATTTCAGACAGAAGGATCTAACAAGGAAAAGGAATGTTACTGGTGCACGCCAGATTCAAACACCGGAGACATACGACCAACTGAAGAAAAATCTACCATTCAGGATTAAGTTTTATGACTTTCTTCAGGTGTTTATAAGTCGCGGTTAAAGTGTAAGGATCTTAATTGATAGTTGTCTTTTGCAGCAATGCTATCATTATATATCAAAGCCAGAATGACAATAAAAATCGAATTACATCAGATTAAAATATCAATTAACAGACTATTAACTTAAAGATTACAAGTAACGTGATCCCTGGAAAGTTTGTCACATATATATAGAGTCTGTTGTGGTTTTTTATTTAATGTATCTATGCAAAATATGTGAGACGATTATAACTAGATTTGCACCTTTAGGAATTCACGTCTTTCTCCGTACATCATTTCGTGTTTTATTATTAGCAGTTTGATTTTGAATTTTTCCATGCTTGTCTTTGTTTTACTGTTTAACAGGCAATTTGTATTTTATCGACTTTATGGTTACATTTTCTATTGCTAAGACTATTGCTTACGTTGATTATTTCAAATAAATTTGAGGTAATAAATATTGTTAAAATTTTACAGATTAAACACAGTGGAGGCGATATATGAATTATACAAATGTAAAATGATACTCTAGGATTGATCTTGTTTCCACTACGGGAATTTTATACAACGATGTAAGCTGCTTACAAATAAATTTTTGACCCAAAGATATTGCAAGCCTAATCTTATCAGGGACCAAGAACAATTATGGCGGTCGACACAGCATTGTTGGTAGGAATGATGTATCGATGTCAAGAATTGACCTATATATTGTTTAATGTCTCATAATTCCATGTTTTTTTACCCAATTTTAATTGCACATGAGGCGTGTAGCTATCTAAATAGAGTTGCTTACCCTTTCTGGTGGAAGTTCATATGTTTAGCCTAGTTTATCAACGTTTTAATTTTGCTTCTGGTTTATGATCCAAACATTAATTAATATGGTTTTTATTATATTACGAAATAACAACAGACAAACAAGGTCATAATCAGGTGTTAATAAAAGAGCTTAAAACTGTGAAAACTAAAAACATTAATTTCAACACGAAGAGGAGAAGTAATGCCCGGCTGTTCCAAGGAAAGTAAAATCCATCTGCTTAGCTAGTTATTTCCGCTACAAATATAATTGACATTGAATTGAATGGAACATCAACAAAGATACCCGTGATAACTTTAGATAAATTGACATCATACTTATTAACAATAAAGCGATGGCGGTAATTTAAACTAGTGAGGGCATTTGTAAGCCTTTGTTCACAAAGCAGGTTTATTCGTTGTTAAAATTTTCCGTACTAGAAAAACACTATATCATAGGGTTGTAACTGTCCAAAGTTATACCATAGAGTGAAAACTGTGAAACGAATATACCATAATCATGAGAAACAGAAACATTTTCATACAATCATTGTAATTTTACTTGCTCATTGAGATCTAAAAATACTGTTATTGCAATGCAGATTTGAGTGTGTTTTTGCGGTAAAAATAAAGCATAAATGCAATTGGAATATTGAGAGAGGGAAGTTGTAGGTTTGAACCCAGGCCGGATCACACATAAGACTTTAAAACTTGAAAGACTGATTTCTTGCCTAGAGCTCAGTAATAAGAGAACAAATTATCGACTGGCTCACCGGGTATCGATTTAATGTCACCGGCGGAGTTCTATCTCCAGTATCTACAGGATGCTGACTGTGTCAACTAGTCTTTCTGTGTGCGCTGGCATCATAGAAATGTGAGAAACTGGTATTTGTTTATTGATATACTTCATACAGTTACTTTGTATTTAATTTTGTTTTGCTCATTGAGATGTGTGTATACTGTCATTGTAATATATATTTGAGATGTCTTATGTTCGTATGATGAAAATAAAGCTTAAATAAAATTGATTGAAAGATGTAAATCTTGAAGCCGAATCGCTTAGTTTCAGAAGCCAATTTCATTTGAACCATACATTACCACATAGATAGAGCGTCTGACTTGGGAGCGAGAGGTCGTAGAATCAAACCCAGATCAGATCATACACAAGACTGAAAATTTAAGATACTGATTTCTTGCCTGAAGCTCTGTATTAAAAGGACAGGCAATAGAGCTGTTCACCTGGTATCGAGAAGATGTGACTGACTTGCTTAGAGTCTCTCTGAGTTCGCGCGGGTACAACTCGGACACTTACACATTTCATATAAACATCCAACGACCGAAATGCAATGCATAATTTGTACTTCTCATGACATATTACTGAAATAAGTGGCGCTCACCCTTCCTTTCTGGAGCATCCAACCTCATTTTCATAGTGGATGTTCGCGTGTTTAACCATCTTTGTCATTTAAAAAATAATTTGCTTTGTGATTTAGACATGGATTGGTATTTTTTAAATCTACATATTGTTTAGTGTAAATATCAAGAACAAGAACAATACAAACACTCATTTTAACCTTACACTTTGTTTAAAAAAGTTATACCTAAAACTGAATGGCATATTTCACTGGGTTATGTTTAAATAAGCAAAAAAACAGACAAACTATTCTTTCTTACTCAAAAATAAGTATGAAAATATTCTTGTAACACCTGACCTCAATTCCTTCTTTGAGGTTCGTGTGTTTGAATGTTAAAGTTAATTTATCAGTTTTGCCGAAAGATTGTAAAATAGTAATGAATTGTTAATTGTTGTTACTTTATATTTAATTTTAAATTGTCATTTTTACTTTTTGTAGTTACTTTAATGTTAATCTATATTTTTAAATTCATATTGGGCCAACAATACATAATATTGACCTAACTAATCAACATTTGCCCAGTCACCAAAACAATTAAAATAGTTTTGTTGTAATTTCTAATGTCTTACTAATTAAAAACAGCACTAGCCAACTGTTCCGATTCAAAAACTTTTTTCAAATGTTTAAAAAAATACCAAAGAGACCCGAAATATTTCACCCAATATAGTTAAGGGAATACTTTGCAAGAGGGAGTATTCTTAGTTTTTGACGAATTTCAGTCGGTATTAAAACAGTAAAAATCGGTATTTTTAACTGCAAAAATTAATAGTAAAATGAATAATTATAATAAAAATAATGGGCCCATGGGCCTTAACGCTCACCTGAGGACGAGTACATATCTCATGCAGAAGTTCAATGCTCAAGGCCATTAATTAAAGAGATGTCCAGATTTTTTTAGCAGTAAGAGCCATTTATATGCAAGGATTTATGCCAATTTATTATAGTTTGTCCTAAGAATGCTACATATAACATATCTTAAGTCTATCTCCATTTTTTAAACAGAATCTTTATATCAAATTGAACATTAGGCCAATACCTACAATATTCTATCATACATGTCTATTTGTATGCTTGCATTTGTTTGCACCTGTAAGCATGACCTTCATCTATATATCAAAATGATCGCTAGGCCAATGCCTACAATATTCCAATATATATGCCTATACAAAAGTTTATAGTTTTTGAGTTAATTAAACATTTCAGTATTCGTTTGCACCTGAGACCTTGAACTTCGAACTTATGACCTTTATTTATATATCAAATGATCTTTAAGCCAATACCTACAATATATTGATATCCATTCTTATACAAAATGTTTATAGTTTTTGAGATAATTTACCTTTTCAGTTTTCGTTTGCATCTCTGACTTTGACCTTTGAACTTATAACCTTCATTTATATATCAAATTAATGGTTGTGCAAATGCTATTTTTTTGTTTTTGAGATAATTAACCATTTAAGTACATGTACTCGTCCCCATCTATGACCTTAACCTTTGAACCCATGACCCTCATTCAAATACCAAAATGCCTGTTAGGCCAATACCTACAATATTCTAATATATATACACAAAGTATGTAATGTTTGAGATAAATAATCATTTTAGTACTCGTTTCATCTATGACCTTGACCTTTGAACTAATGCCCTTTATTCATATATCAAAATGACCATTGTTTCATTACCTACAATATTGTAATACGAATGCCTATACAAAAAGTTAAAAGTACGCATATAATCAACTATTTTGGTATATTTGTGCGTTTGTGACCTTGACCTTTGAACCCATGACCTTGATGTATGTATCAAAATGAGAGTCATGTCAATACCTACAATTAATTTAAAATCCAATGCCATAAACACCTCAAATGTTTAAGAAATAGCATTTTTATTTAAGGTCAAAAACTGGGATATGACCTCGACCTTTGACCTTGACATCTAATGGAAGAAAATAGGAAGACAAGACCAACAGTGAAAACTCCATACAATTATCTATAGCTGTTATTGAGTTATAACAATATATAATACATAATTTTACGCAAAAATGCGTGACCTATTTTTCAAAAATTTGCATAAAAAACACAATTTTAATGTTCCCAGGTATCCTGAATCCAAATATCCAATCAAAATTTGCCTGCACTTTTTGGTTTCAGAGAAAAAGATTTTTTTTTGTCTTTTGGTTATTTCTTGTATCGGCGGTCATCGTGTTGGTCGTGGCAAAACCCGGAACACAATTTTGAAAGCCTGTTACCAAGGCATGATATTCATCAAGTTTCTACAAATTTGGCCCAGTAGTTTTTGAGGAGAATATTTATGAAAAATTGTTAATGGACGGCAGATGACGACGACGACGCACGCCAATTGATGGCAATAGTCCATGTGAGCTAATAATTATAAATTCGAAACGATTATCTAAAATATATTGTTGTACATTTTACAGAGCGCATTTAAATCTTCACATTTTTTCTGTTTTTTTTTAAGATTTAACACATAAAGTAAGATAAGCAATTGCAGATCAAGGAAGTTCAAAAATGTCAAAAATGTCATTATAAATTTCGAATATTTATTTTACAGTTAACACATTCAAACAATACATAAGTATAGAAGCATAGATACAATTGTTTTATTTAAGTTACTGTAGGCTAAATGACGTAAAAGAACCCTGGTAGATATGAATGTAATAATTGTTTTTGATAAAAAGAACAAAAAATATATAAATGCTATTATGGTCATTGTTATGTAACCATTTTGTAAACACTGACTTTATTGATCCGGTCTATGTGTTTTTAAAAAAACTTAAAGATTATTAAATCATGAGTCTTACATTTCAACTATCTTAGTAGACGTCTGACAGATATGTTTGTGTAATTGTTATGTAATTAAAAGCAAACATACTAGTCCATGTTCGTAACCTATTTTCAAACAATAGATGAATCGTTCCTCTCTCTGTGTTTAAATAATACTGGCAGGTGGACAAATGTACCTGTTAGATTAGATTATTATCATGTTTTTTTTTCAAAGCAGTGACGCGTTAATAAATTTGCACCGAGTACAAGGACACGGAAGTTTTAGTTTACCAATAAAATTATGTCACTACAGACGTCAATCGGTTTAACAAATCATTTACCCGTATCCTATGTGGTTGGACTTAACATGACAGTTGTCATTTGATAATCGTGAAAAAAATATATTTATGTATTAAATCGACCTCAACTAGTTTGAATCACATCATTGGTTTCGGAAAAAAAACATTGTTTATTGGAATATAGATATGGTCTTTTCAAATGTTTAACCGTTTAAAAATTGGATAGGGGATTTTTTGAATCATTATAAATTTACTTTATAAGTAGAATTTTTGATGACTATTTGAAATGGATTGAGTCAGAAAAAAATGCACTATTGACTGTTTGATCAAAAATGTACTTTAGGATAAATTTGGAATGTGTATGATATTTTACAGTGGTGATTGATGGCAAAAGGAAAAATGGAGTAGAATCGATTTTAAATTCAGGTAATATATTTAAAGTAATATGATTTTTAAAACTTTATTTACCGAACCTTTTTTGGATCTACTTCCCTTAATATGCGATCAATTGCAAACTGTCTATAAAGTATTTAAGACCATTATGAGACGCTGAATTGAAACAGAAATACCAGTAACGCAGCAGTCTTGGAGAATGACTTAATTGAGTAATTTGTAGGTCCTACACCTAAGTATAAATTCTTGTTTGAAAATTTGCCAGTGTATTTAGTTTTATGCAGTCTCTGCAATCGTTATGATATCCCCACGCTAAAGAAATGTAAAAATCTGAACTTAGCATACAAACAAGGTTTTGAATCCGTCACATATGTCAAGTGCGTATATCTGAATTTTTGTATTTTAATATGCTTGAATCTAGCACGGGTAACATAGAGAAAATATATGCCATGCCATAATAGGTGACATTAGCATTTTTACAACATAAGAGTGTTAAAAATACTTAATATAGTATATGACAACTTAAAACTATGTAATCACATGTGTACGTCGATTGAATCATAAACATCTAATCGCATTACAAGTATGTCGCCATTGTTGACTAAGTACGTGTTTGCCGTTTAATAAGTGGATTCTCTTAATTAGCTACACTAAATAAGAGGAATCTTAATCTGGAACGGCCTTCTACTTCTGTATAATTAAAATAAGATGTTATAATATTAAACTTTTTTCGGATACATCAGTTAATAATTAAATTTTAATACTATACAGTGTTGTAATTTTTTGTATCTATGATCCCATAGACAGAATTTTTTGACGTCATATTAGCTGAAAATGTTCATGAAAAGCTAGCTACCGGCGGTTGCCATTCGCAATCAGCTGTGTTCCGCTTTTAGATTAATGCGCCATTTTTTGTTTTAATGCGCTGGTTTTTTGTTTTATGTGTATATTATGTGTATAATTTAAAGATTACATGAATGTTATGAATATTAAACTTATTTTTGAATTTAATTATTTGCGGTTTTATGCCGCAAGCACCAAATAATTTTGTCTATGACCCTATAGATAGAAAAAATTACATCATTCCTTAATAAAATATACTAAGTTTTTATTTCAGATGATCATAATGGCAAGTGTGTTTTCATTTTTTGAGTATTTTATATTATTTATCATCTACATGTGGATCAATCAAGGATGCAATGGTAATATGTTTTGCAAGTTTGCAAATTTTATATGTATATCCTAATATTTTGTTTATATTGAGATAGGACCATTAACAACGCCTTGTTCATACTGTAGTGCAGTGCTATTGAGTAATATAAACAAAAATTTCACTTGAAGTACCGAATTGTGATTGTACTAAACGAAAATTCATGAGACGGTTGTCTCTGTTTGAATGAATTATGTAATCTTTATTATTTGCAACAATCGATAACCTGAAAGTAATAAAGTAATTAAGATATTATTATTTTTTTTATTTATTATATAGTTTATATATTATTGATTAGAATAATGTCCCCGTATTAAACATAATCCTTGATGGCGTCCGATAGATTCATTTTGTAAATATTGATTACACACATAGCGGGTGTAACAAGACTGGAGCATTTACCCTTGTCTGAGCGTCCGGTATCACATACCTTCCTGAAATTCGTGTCTTTATCTTTATGTGCCGGATTTATAAAGTATTCACTTTGCTTTGCTTTTGCTATTGTGATCTGAACACAACCCGGTATGTTTGCGGAATATTTGTTTGTATTTATCTTTGTTTGTTTTCAAAGACATGACAATTACCTTGCCTGAGCACCCGGTCTCACGTAACTTCTATAAATTCGTGTCTTTAATCTTAATGTGCCAGATTTCAAAGTTTTCACTTTGCTTTTGCTATTGTTATATAAACAAAACCCAGAATGTTTCCGGTTTATTTGTTTATATTTTATTTTCAGGTTTGTCACATTGCAGTCAAGGTAGGTTATTTAAAATATTAACTATCTTTTTTAAACTGTTAAAGCAGCGACCATGTGAAGATGAAAGTTTTGTAAAGTCTATATTTATAAAGTTATACAATTATCAATAAATATATGAACAAACAAACAAATAAATAAATAAATACAAACAAATAGATAAATTCATAAATGAATAAATAAATAAATAAATAAATAAATAAATAAATACATGTAAATAAATAAATAAAAGCATTTATTTTCTGGAATTTTTCTGTCTATAACACTTGTTTGTTTTTGAACAGATCCTTGCCATGGTTATATTATGATGTTATCTAATGGAAGCCGTACAGAAAATTGCCCGGATGTTCAGTTCAGTAATTGCGATGCTTACATCTCATCTGGTTGGTACAGGACTGACATACCAATGTTAAACCACTGTCCGACTAGTGGACTTGGATTTAGCTGTGGCACTACGTTCCCTGCCTGGATGAACGGTAGAGTAAAAACGACCAATATCTGATTTAATTAAGCCACTTTCAACAGCATTTTTTTCAATATGATTGCCTATTTTGTCAGGACAGATGGGTGTAATCCGTGAATATGCTTGAGTAGAAAAATGCATGCTAACTTTAATGATAAAAAAATATAACTCATATATTTCAATTTGTCATAAGTAAACATTTCTTTATAATAAACTGTCGAACGTAAGATTCGAGTCACACTCCTACTGTTAGCAACGGAATAGATCTGTTGTCGAGGGTAAATGGTTTTCCTACGTTTACTGTAATTTCTTGCCTAACTCTATATGAACGAGTTTAATCGTTAAACATTATTACTTAAGTCCACCTCATATAAATAACATTTATATTTCAGATTTCTTTGAATTTTATGTAATTGAATACATTGGTTGATATATTACTTCAAATAAATACGGGAGATGATTACTCTTGGTGCAAAAAAGTTAGAAGACACAAATGAAGAATACTGTTATATTCATTATTGAGTATGTGAATATGTATTGAGAATAAGGAAATTGCGAAGCATCCGGCCTCTCTTTCCCGGTGGAAGTTCACGTGTCTTGCTTGAGTTGTCAGTTCAAAAGTTTTTGCTTTGCTTCTGGATTGTGATTCGGGCATAAGTTGAGAATGTTTTTTTATATTCATTATTTAGTGTGTATTAAAATTTACATTTTAGGAACTACTCCAACGGTAGGTGATGGAATTGTTAATAGAGATGTTTGTCTTAAAGGTCCTACAAGTTGCTGTGTTAAGATCTACGCAATCCAAGTTAAAAACTGTTCTAATTTTATGGCATACTGTCTTCGGCCTTTAGGCAGCTGTCCAGAGAGATACTGTTTCGGTACGTGTGTTTTTTTTATTAATTACAATAAATATATATTTCTCTACTTGGACTTTGTACAACAAAGTAGACTGCTTGCAAATAAATTGTAGAATTAGGGATATTGCAAACCTAGGCTTATCTAGGACCTCAAAAAGTTTTATGGCCGTCATCACAGTGTTGTGGATAAGTTTGATGTTTCTGTGTCCAAGATTGCCATTGAAACATTTGACGTCCCATAGTTCCATGTTCCTTTCAGACAATTTTGATTACACACGTGACGGGTGTAGTTAGTTAAACAGGAGGCTTATTCTTCCGGAGCACCCGGTCTTATTTCCTTGGTGGAAGTCCACGTGTCTAACCTCACTTGTCAGTCCAAAGTTTTTTTCTTTGCTTCTTTATTGTGATTCAGACATTGAATAGTATGTTTGTTTTTGATTGATTACATAATTTTGTTCTTCAGGTACAGTTGGTTCCTGCTTATCTACAACCATCGCCACAACTACCACGCCTATTTCCTCAACTTCACAAAGTAAAACAGAATTGCATGTAACTAGTATAGAAACTCACCGAAATGCATCTTATGGTATGTTAAATAATTAGGACTTCATATATGATAAACAAGAATGTCCTTTGTTTCAATCAATGCTTTTCATTTTATGAGCGAGTTCATTAGGTCATTAAAAGTCATAGGGGCGATGTATAGGCTGAAATCACGTAAGTTAAAAGTAAAACATGGGTGAAGATAAAATTGTCTTTCAAATAGATAATTATGTTAATATCTCTTTGCTTAACATATCGGACAAAAAGTACATGTTTATAGAGACAACTATCAAATGATGTTAATTTCTATAAGTTTTGTAAAGGTTTTATAAACTTTCTCTATAACTACTATATATCAGTGTATATGGACTATAGATTGGGTTAAATATATGTTCAGTTGTGTTTACAAAGGATTGTCAGTGCATCTGAAGACAATAAAATAACAATAACGAAAACAAAAACCAACAACATAAATTAAACATCGACTTTAAAACTACTGAACTTTTTGGACTATCTGTCATAAAAAGATCTGCCTAGCGGTTTAGTTGTTATTTTATTTGCATTGAGACTTCAACCTTTATAACATAACTAAAATAAACGAATCTACAAAGTTTTGTATTTTGTCATAATTGTCATTTGTCTGTTATTTATGTATAAAAATGCAAATTAATATATTTTATTTCGCAGAAGGAAGTTCTAATAGTGACATTACCGGTTCTTATAATGATAAATTGATATTAGGGATAATTGGAGCAATATTAGTTATAGCTGTACCTGTAATTATAATTATAATTATAAATCTTCTCAGACAAATCAAGTAAGTGGTATTATCACCAATTATCTTGTTATTTTACTTCTGTTAATATAACAATATAAGATAAGCTGTTTGCTGTTTACAAATAAATTGTTAATATAGGGACATTGACAGCCTATGCTTATCAGGGTCCTAAAAAATTTCATTGCATTCATTAAACAATTGATGATAGGTATAATGTCCCTGTGTTCAGGGTTGTGCTAATATCTTTGACATTTCATAGTCCCATGTTCCTTTTATTCCCAATTTGACTACACGCGTGGTTTAACAGAAGGTGCTTACTCTTCCGGAACACCCGACCTCACTTCTCTGGTGGAATTCATGTGATTAACCCGAATTGTCAATTTGAAAAATTTTAATTTACATCGGGATTATGATTTGGACATGGATTAGTATGTTTGCTTTTGATAATGTAATAACTTATTTCATATTCACATTTAGCGGTGTTATGTATCTTTTCCTCAGTATATGAATTTACGTATTGGCGGCCAGGCCCACAATGTTCCGACAAAGGCCGCCATCACGGTACCAAAGCAGCGTCACGGCAACTAATGACGTTCTAGTATCAGTTACGCATTAAGTGGCACAATTCAGGCCGAGTTTTCGTTCTTTTTGTGTGTAATTAAAACATGACAGGCATTTGACGGAACATTGTGGGCGTGGCCGGCGATCCATTAAATTAAATTGTAGTCTATGCATAACCAATATAATGTCAACAAGTAATATATCAACTGTTGTATCTAAATAAGAAGAACTTATTTACAATTTAACATTACTGCACGATTTCGTATAACTGATAACAGACATATTCATTACATAAAATGACACGTTTATTGTTTTGTGAAGTTCATTTTTCTCATCGCAATTCATATTTTTATTCAATGAATAAATCAATTACTTGTACGGATTTAAATTTAAATCCTTCACTGCATATTTGTGCTCGTGGCATTTAATTCACAAAAATATAAATAAGGTTCTCCATTGATTCATTTTAAAGTAATAATTTATAAATGTACGCTACTGTTTGTATTAAAAATGCCTTTTCGTCCTTATTTTATAATATGTGGTTTTATCTCTATTCCTCCACCATCTCTCTCTCTCTCTCTCTCTCTCTCTCTCTCTCTCTCTCTCTCTCTCTGTCTGTGAGTGCAACAGTTTTATAAAATGTTCAGTTTTTACTTGTTTCTGAGATTGTGATATAAACATAATCTGGTATGTTTGTGTTTGATTTTACATCAAATATATTTTATTTTATTGAATTTATGCCAGCATTATGTGTTCGAGTATCTTAAGCAATAATAAATATTTTTTTTTTAAATCTATAAGGAAAAGAAATCATACGTCAAGATAATTCATAATAAAATCTAAAAGTATTTTTAATACATTATAAATGAAATAAATACATATGGGATCAAGCAAGTATAAAAGTCTACATTTTAAACTCAAGTAAACCGAGTAATTATCCAAACCTGAATCTGACGATGTTATTGGGTCCAGGATACATTAAGATATTATGATTATTTATTCACAGAATATCAGAACAAGGAAACACACCAGTCCATAAGTTAAATACAAATAAAAAATGAACACGAACACAATTTAGCCAGGTCAGTATAAACCATTGACTATTTCTATTTTTGTATTGGGTACGTTTTGAAATAAATAAAATAATTGTACATTTTGATATATTTGGAATTGATTTATGAGGGAGGATTACGGTTACAGCATTTTAACAATTCTTATGCACTTTTGAAAATAAGGTTTTTGATATCTATTCAATTCGTTTGATTTAAAGCAAGTTCTTGAAATATTGAGTTTACATTTACTGTAGCTCAGTAAAAGTATACCCTTCATTTATGTTATGTCGTGGCTTTGAACCCCGGTCGAGTCTGACCAAGATTTGAAAATAGGAAGTGATTGTTTGCTATCGGCGTATATTCAACTCGTCCCAATTCCAACTCGTTTCACTTATTTGGCCGATTTAAACTTCCAACTTTTCTCACATTTTTCGGCCGTATTTTTTATCCAAATTTGGACCTTCAACTCGTCTCACTTTTTAACCAACTTGTCTTACTACAAAAGCAAACTAGTCCCACTTTTTAGCGGTTATGATCCCCGAAATAAAAGAAATTGTTTAGAAGAAAATAATTAGACCAGATTTGCAATAGGCTCAGGGTAAAATCAACAAATTATTCGTATGGACAAATCGCAAATGTTCAAAGTTTTATAACTTGGAAAATAAGTGAAATAAACATTGGTAAAAACATGAATATTAATTTCGACAGTTTGAATCCAGTGTCCAATTTTGGGTACAATTACAATACCCGATTTTGATGAGTTACACACTTCTTACACCTGCACTTCTAGATTTCTAATGAGATGGTAAAAAAATTAGTTTTTTATAAAAAATTTTGCTACCTGATTGAATATGAATTTGTTTTTTTTAAATAATTTTACGTTTCATGTTCTTTTTTGGACCATCTTCTTAATGTATATCATTGTGTTGTTTTTTTAGATTTTTCGGATTTATCTGACTAAACTTACCGACGGCTTGGGTCTTTTTCTGTTAAACCGACGAAAACTCACAAGGAAACCCGTTTTTTTTACTTTCTGCGTTGTGAATTTTCAAAGTGCAAGATAACTTTGATGATTACTAGTGTCCATTACCGTTTGAAATTAATGTTGTATTCATAATCGATAACAAAACAGATTTTATTATATTTCTGACGAACGCTTTTGTTCGAATAAATAACAGTTAAACCTTAAATGTTGGAGGAGTTGGTTTTTCAATTGGACCGAGTTTGTAACGAAAACTGGGACGAGGTAGTAAAAAGAAATTGAAACGAATTTGAATCGGGACGAGGAGACTTATATTGTTCTTTCGCCAAGCACTAAGCGTTTAGAGGTAGAACTCATTGTGTCTTTCGGAAGAGACCCTAAAACCAATGCCCCGTGTCAGGATAGGAGTAGTAAGTTAAGGAAACCTCCCTACATATGTGAATCTCTATTGACTGGGACGTAATATAACTCCATTTAATCAATCAATCTTCGTCTTTTAATCATAAACAGTTTTATAAAAAAATTCAAAACACACACATACAAATATTAAAATCAGCTGACCATACGTGACATGTACGGTTCATTACATATACAATAATGAATATTTGTAGTCCCTGATTTTTTTCCCAAAATTGTATATTATAAATCCGCATTATTACCATTCTCTGTATGATTGGTACAAAGTCATGCTTTGAGTTATAGTTCTTAAATTTTTTTCACTTTTTTGTTTTTCATTTGATTATTGTATCTTACATATGTTTATGTTGATAAGTTTATATAAATGGCAATTACTTGCGGATTATTGAAATGACATGTTAACACTATACCTTATATACAAGTGGCGGGGTAGCTAGTTAAAGACGAAGTGCTTACTCCTACTAAACAATCAGCATCACATCTCTGGCGAGATTTCAAGTAGTTCGTTCCATTTGCCACTTTCAAACATTTTTTTTGCTTTGGAATTGTAGTTTGGACATGGATGTGTATCCTTTTGTAGATCTAAGTTGTTTATGTTTCCCTTCTAGCTTTAATTGGTTAATTATACCATATTTTACTATTAAATTCTATCATTTATTTACAGAGTTAAGAAATAGCTATACATGAAAAGACATGGAAAAATCCCCATACATAAGTTCAGACTGATTTCAAAGCTTTGAATGAAGAATCGGAGTGTTCAAGTTACTGAGTAGTTGAAGATTCGTTATATTGCAACATGTTATACATTTTGTTAATAGAACTATAAGTTATTTGTTACAATGTTCTTAATGATTGCATTTTTAGAGAAATTAACCTCTAAAGTCATTCACATTTTCTTTAAAAATCGAATTAAATTACAGTGTGTGTGTGTGTGTGTGTGTGTGTGTGTGTGTGTGTTATAATTGTAATGATTTTTTATTTGTTTTTATTAACTTCCAGATTTTTCTGTCTTTGTTTCTATATAACACAAAATGTTAGTTTTGTTTTCAATTTAAGTCCACACTCCGCAATTGTAGCTGGCTCAACAAGAGATGTTTACTTTGTCCGGAACACGTGGTTTTACTTCCCAGGTTAAAGTTAACTTGTTTAACGATGTTGGTTGTTTTACTTGTCACATAAATGCACATTTACTGATGTAATAATGTCGACGTCATTAGAGAACTTCTTTTTAAGTAGCAAGTAATGTTACAAAATGTATTGTAACATTATTCATGTCATAAATAGTCTTGACATTACTTCCTTAGTGGAATTTCTCGTATTGAACCTCATTTGCTTTGGGGTTATCGTTTGAAGATTGATTGGTATATTTGTTTTGTGATTAAATAATTTTGGTTCAAGCACTACTGATGAGAAATTGAATTCCAAAACGGCTGTCTAGTGCTGCAAAATTAAAACTGGTATAATATGCAATATGCAGGAATGACGTCATATTGCTACTTATTGTTGTATTAAGGTGAAAAGGTAATTAACCAGTCACAGTTGTACCTAAAGTCCAACCAAAGTAGCCTGCTTTTATTGACAGATGGGCCTTATATAGAGGTTGCATTAACTAAATTTTTAATTTGGATTACCTTTTACTACCCTTTAAAAGTAGTTGGCCTTAATATAGAGGTGATCTAAAAGGCAGGTTTGAGACTATTTGTCTGGTAGTAGCACATTATCTGTTCTGTTTTGGCAAATATTCGTATACGTTTAAAATTAATGAATCAGTATGAAAATTAGAAATGTTAAAAAATGAAATCTGTAAAGAAAAACTTCATTCACATTGAAATATCACTGTTATGCATAGATTATTGATTGTATTGGCATCTAAAAGTACATGTAGTGACCATTTATAACAAATGAGCACGAAATATATATTTTTATACACGTGGCTAGTGTAGCTAGCTAAATAGGACTTACTTATCCTTCCAAAGCATCTATCCTAACTTTCCAGGTAGACGTTCACGGGTTTAATATAAATAGTCAGATTTTATTTTGCTTCTTGATTTTGATTTAACTTAGAATGTTTATTGTTGATAATATAACAAACTCAGATATTCAGTCTCCCATGAACAGAAATATACAAAACATCTGTACAGAAGGTTACTGGAAACATTACTCTTTTGTTTGGGGCTAAACACATAAAAATGAGTTCCGCATTTGTTTATTGATTAATTGCAATGGGCTTTACATTCCAGTCAAGAATATCTTACTTATATCGAGACGTCGTCAACTATAGTAATGTGAAAGAAATTTTGACATCGAGGCATAAGGTACCGATTTTAAGATCTCTTCTGAAGAAACCCTGTAATTTCCATTTTCAATATCGCGTGCTTTGTTAAAGAAAAGTGGCAACCTATATACAAGTCTTGATCATGCGCATAAACTCTTATACAAAAGCGAGCACCTTAACACAAGTTTTTCGATAGTATCTTGCACTATGGTGACCATTTTCTGAATCAATTATCAAAATAAATTTTATAGTTTAAACATGTATATATTCTGGTATGATATTTCTGGGTCCAGGTTTGCCCTGACATCCCATAGTTCCATCTTCCTTTCCCACAATTATGATTACACACATGACAAGTGTAGCTAGCGAAAAATGAGGTGCTTATCCTTCCGGAGCATCAGGCCTCATTTCCTTGGTAAAAGTTCACGTGTTTAGTCTTACTTGTCCCAAATTTTTTTACTTTGCTTCTGGACTGAGATTTGGAAACGGATTAGTATGTTGTTTTATTCCCATATGATACAGAAATTTGCGAAAAGAGATTTTTTTCAATAAAACTTAAAAGCGCCAGCTTTGCTGATGCTGAATTATTAACCATTTATAGGAAAGTATTTCAAGTATATGAATCAAAACCTTTTTACCTTTGATTTGATTGGAGATGCTTATGTAGTAAGTCGGTAAATCTGAGGTTTTATGTCACTTGTAACTACTTAAAAGCAAATGTTAAATAGAATACTTAACAAGCAAATTCAATTGCTTATGATCCCAACCAGCAGGTTCTTTTTTGTGATTGGCACGTATGTATAAAGAGCCATAACTCCAAGGAAAATGAACAAATCTGATATCTATGTTGATACTCTGCACTAAGTTTCGTGGAATAGTGCTTCATCGATTTGGAGAACAAGCGAAAACAAGAATTTACTTTAATATATAATATCACCCATATTTCTTCGAAAAGCGAGGGGTAATAAAAAATCTAATCAAGTGTGTTTTGTAAAACATAAAATTAAAATGTGTGATAATTAATCACACACGTAACAGATTTGTATCCCGCAGTTCTATATTATTTTTTAATTCCGTCATCAAGTATTTTCAATTTCTGCAAAAACGAACATAAGTATAACAAGAGAAATACATGATAGAAGATCTTGCCTAAGTAAATATGCAATATTGAATTTAATTAAATTTTATGCAACTAACCTTGCGCGAGTTTAACAAATTCAATATTACAAAGACACGAATGCAAGATTATGGTCATTGTATAATAAAGAAAATCTGCCTAATTTCTTGTATCTGAAAAGTGTAAATAGAACAGCCAGAAGAGATGCAAAACTACAAGTCACGCCGTCTGAAATATGACGTCATAATATGCTACAACAATTATGTGACGTCACTAATTAAAACAAGAGGCCCATGGGCCTTAACGCTCACCTGAAGAAGAGTACATATCTTATGCAGAGGTTCAATATTCAATGACATTAATAAAAGAGAATATCAAAATTTTAAGCAGTAAGGGCCAATAATATGCAAGTATTTTTGCAAAATAATTATAATAATTATTATATAAGTATGCTATATATAACAAATTTAAAGTCTAGCTACAATATATTATTTATAAACAGCTAAAACACGTGTATATTAAAATGTACATTAGGCCAATACCTACAATATTCCAATATACATGCCTATAAAAAGAGTTTATAGTTTTTGAGATAATTAACCATTTAAGTATTCGTTTGCGTCTATGACCTTGACCTTTGAACCTATGACCTTCATTCATATATCAAAATGATTGTTGTGCAAATGCCTACAATATTCCAATGTACACGCCTATACAAAAAGTTTATAGTTTTTGAGATAATTAACCATTTAAGTATTCATTTGCATCTATGACCTTGACCTTTGAACCTATGACCTTCATTCATATATTAAAATGATCGATAGGCCAATACCTTTAATATTCTAATATACATGCCTATACAAAAAGTTTATAGTTTCTGAGATAATTGACCATTTAAGTATTAGTTTGCATCTATAACCTTGACCTTTGAACCTATGAACTTCATTCATATATCAAACTGATTGTTGTGCTAATGCCTACAATATTCTAATATACATGTCTATACAAAAAGTTTATAGTTTTTGAGATAATTAACCATTTAAATATTCGTTCGAAGCTATGACCTTGACCTTTGGACCTATGACCTTCATTCATATATCAAAATGATCGTTAGGCCAATACCTACAATATTCCAATATACATGCCTATACAAAAAGTTTATAGTTTTTGAGATAATTAACCATTTAAGTAGTCGTTCACGTCTATGACCTTGACCTTTAAACCTATGACCTTCATTCAATTATCAAAATGATCGTTAGGCAAATACATACCTTATTCCATTATACATGCCTATACAAAAAGTTTATAGTTTTTTTAGATAATTAACCATTTAAGTATTCATTTGCATCTATAACCTTGACCTTTGAACCTATGACCTTCATTCATATATCAAAATGATCGTTTGGCTAATACCTACAATATTCCAATATACTTGCCTATACAAAAAGTTTATAGTTTTTTAGATAATTAACCATTTAAGTATTCGTTCACGTCT
Source organism: Anadara kagoshimensis (assembly GCA_021292105.1). Classification (NCBI taxonomy): domain Eukaryota; kingdom Metazoa; phylum Mollusca; class Bivalvia; order Arcoida; family Arcidae; genus Anadara; species Anadara kagoshimensis. The sequence goes on from CM037869.1 coordinate 50,561,280, forward strand.
ATGACCTTGACCTTTGAACCTATGACCTTCATTCAATTATCAAAATGATCGTTAGGCCAATACATACCTTATTCCATTATACATGCCTATACAAAAAGTTTATAGTTTCTGAGATAATTGACCATTTAAGTATTAGTTTGCATCTATGACCTTGACCTTTGAACCTATGAACTTCATTCATATATGAAAATGATTGTTGTGCAAATGCCTACAATATTCTAATATACATGCCTATACAAAAAGTTTATAGTTTTTGAGATAATTAACCATTTTAATATTCGTTCGCAGCTATGACCTTGACCTTTGGACCTATGACCTTCATTCATATATCAAAATGATTGTTAGGCCAATACCTACAATATTCCAATATACATGCCTATACAAAAAGTTTATAGTTTTTGAGATAATTAACCATTTAAGTATTCGTTCACGTCTATGACCTTGACATTTGAACCTATGACCTTCATTCAATTATCAAAATGATCGTTAGGCCAATACATACCTTATTCCATTATACATGCCTATACAAAAAGTTTATAGTTTCTGAGATAATTGACCATTTAAGTATTAGTTTGCATCTATGACCTTGACCTTTGAACCTATGAACTTCATTCATATATCAAAATGATTGCTGTGCAAATGCCTACAATATTCTAATATACATGCCTATACAAAAAGTTTATAGTTTTTGAGATAATTAATCATTTAAATATTCGTTCGGAGCTATGACCTTGACCTTTGGACCTATGACCTTCATTCATATATCAAAATGATCGTTAGGCCAATACCTACAATATTCCAATATACATGCCTATACAAAAAGTTTATAGTTTTTGAGATAATTAACCATTTAAGTAGTCGTTCACGTCTATGACCTTGACCTTTGAACCTATGACCTTCATTCATATATTAAAATGATCGATAGGCCAATACCTACAATATTCTAATATACATGCCTATACAAAAAGTTTATAGTTTCTGAGATAATTGACCATTTAAGTATTAGTTTGCATCTATGATCTTGACCTTTGAACCTATGAACTTCATTCATATATCAAAATGATTGTTGTGCAAATGCCTACAATATTCTAATATACATGCTTATACAAAAAGTTTATAGTTTTTGAGATAATTAACCATTTAAGTATTTGTTCGCGTCTATGACCTTGACCTTTGAACCTATGACCTTTATCTGTATATCAAAATTATCGTTAGGCCAATACCTACAATATTCCAATATACATGCCTATACAAAAAGTTTATAGTTTCTGAGATAATTGACCATTTAAGTATTAGTTTGCATCTATGATCTTGACCTTTGAACCTATGAACTTCATTCATATATCAAAATGATTGTTGTGCAAATGCCTACAATATTCTAATATACATGCTTATACAAAAAGTTTATAGTTTTTGAGATAATTAACCATTTAAGTATTTGTTCGCGTCTATGACCTTGACCTTTGAACCTATGACCTTTATCTGTATATCAAAATTATCGTTAGGCCAATACCTACAATATTCCAATATACATGCCTATACAAAAAGGTTATAGTTTTTGAGATAATTAACCATTTAAGTATTCATTTGCATCTATGACCTTGACCTTTGAACCTATGACCTTCATTCAATTATCAAAATGATCGTTAGGCCAATACATACCTTATTCCATTATACATGCCTATACAAAAAGTTTATAGTTTCTGAGATAATTGACCATTTAAGTATTAGTTTGCATCTATGACCTTGACCTTTGAACCTATGAACTTCATTCATATATGAAAATGATTGTTGTGAAAATGCCTACAATATTCTAATATACATGCCTATACAAAAAGTTTATAGTTTTTGAGATAATTAACCATTTTAATATTCGTTCGCAGCTATGACCTTGACCTTTGGACCTATGACCTTCATTCATATATCAAAATGATTGTTAGGCCAATACCTACAATATTCCAATATACATGCCTATACAAAAGTTTATAGTTTTTGAGATAATTAACCATTTAAGTATTCGTTCACGTCTATGACCTTGACATTTGAACCTATGACCTTCATTCAATTATCAAAATGATCGTTAGGCCAATACATACCTTATTCCATTATACATGCCTATACAAAAAGTTTATAGTTTCTGAGATAATTGACCATTTAAGTATTAGTTTGCATCTATGACCTTGACCTTTGAACCTATGAACTTCATTCATATATCAAAATGATTGCTGTGCAAATGCCTACAATATTCTAATATACATGCCTATACAAAAAGTTTATAGTTTTTGAGATAATTAATCATTTAAATATTCGTTCGAGCTATGACCTTGACCTTTGGACCTATGACCTTCATTCATATATCAAAATGATCGTTAGGCCAATACCTACAATATTCCAATATACATGCCTATACAAAAGTTTATAGTTTTTGAGATAATTAACCATTTAAGTAGTCGTTCACGTCTATGACCTTGACCTTTGAACCTATGACCTTCATTCAATTATCAAAATGATCGTAAGGCCAATACATACCTTATTCTATATACATGCCTATACAAAAAGTTTATAGTTTTTAGATAATTAACCATTTAAGTATTCATTTGCATCTATAACCTTGACCTTTGAACCTATGACCTTCATTCATATAAGGACAATAAATACCTTATTCCAATATACATGCCTATACAAAGAGTTTATAGTTTTTGAGATAATTAACCATTTAAGTATTTGCATCTATGACCTTGACCTTTGAACCTATGACCTTCATTCATATATTAAAATGATCGATAGGCCAATACCTACAATATTCTAATATACATGCCTATACAAAAAGTTTATAGTTTCTGAGATAATTGACCATTTAAGTATTAGTTTGCATCTATGATCTTGACCTTTGAACCTATGAACTTCATTCATATATCAAAATGATTGTTGTGCAAATGCCTACAATATTCTAATATACATGCTTATACAAAAGTTTATAGTTTTTGAGATAATTAACCATTTAAGTATTTGTTCGCGTCTATGACCTTGACCTTTGAACCTATGACCTTTATCTATATCAAAATTATCGTTAGGCCAATACCTACAATATTCCAATATACATGCCTATACAAAAAGTTTATAGTTTCTGAGATAATTGACCATTTAAGTATTAGTTTGCATCTATGATCTTGACCTTTGAACCTATGAACTTCATTCATATATCAAAATGATTGTTGTGCAAATGCCTACAATATTCTAATATACATGCTTATACAAAAAGTTTATAGTTTTTGAGATAATTAACCATTTAAGTATTTGTTCGCGTCTATGACCTTGACCTTTGAACCTATGACCTTTATCTGTATATCAAAATTATCGTTAGGCCAATACCTACAATATTCCAATATACATGCCTATACAAAAAGGTTATAGTTTTTGAGATAATTAACCATTTAAGTATTCATTTGCATCTATGACCTTGACCTTTGAACCTATGACCTTCATTCATATATTAAAATGATCGATAGGCCAATACCTACAATATTCTAATATACATGCCTATACAAAAAGTTTATAATTTCTGAGATAATTGACCATTTAAGTATTAGTTTGCATCTATGACCTATGACCTTCATTCATATATCAAAATGATCGTTAGGCCAATACCTACAATATTCCAATATACATGCCTATACAAAAAGTTTATAGTTTTTGAGATAATTAACCATTTAAGTATTTGTTCGCGTCTATGACCTTGACCTTTGAACCTATGACCTTTATCTATATATCAAAATTATTGTTAGGCCAATACCTACAATATTCCAATATACATGCCTATACAAAAAGTTTATAGTTTTTGAGATAATTAACCATTGAAATATTTGTTCACAGCTATGACCTTGACCTTTGAACCCATGAACCTGATCTATGTATCAAAATGATCATCATGTCAATACCTACAAATAACTGAAAATCCTACACCATTTTCACGAGAAATTTAAAAAAATAGCATTTTTTATCAAAGGTCAAAAACTGGGACATGACCTTGACCTTCAATCTTGACATCAATTGGAAGAAAATTGTAAGACAAGATCAATAGAGAAAACTCCATACAACTATCTTCAGCCGTTATGAAGTTATAACAATAAATGTCTCATTTTAAAAATTATGTAATTTTACCCAAAAAACGCGTAACCTATTTTTCGTCTATCTTTCATGAAAAACACAATTATAATGTTCCCAGGTATGCTAAATCCAAATATCCAATCAAAATTTGCCTGCATCTTTTGGTTTCAGAGAAGAAGATTTTTTTGTCTTTTTGCTATTTTTAGTAACAGCGGCCATCTTGTTGGATTGGCCAAACCCCGAACACAATTTTGAAACGCTGTTACCTAGGCATGATAATCACTAAGTTTCATCAAATATGGCCCAGTAGTTTTGGAGGAGAAGATTAAAATGTAAAGTTTACACACGACGGACGACGGACGACGCACGACGCACGACGGACGACGGACGACGCACGACGGACGGTGATAGATTGCAATAGCTCATCTGAGCCTTTGGCTCAGGTGAGCTAAAAACATGTGACAACACACGTATGTAAATGATTTTAATTACAAATCTTTATTGTATGCATTTTAGTGGTGATTATACATTAAACTAATGTAGAACATTACGAAGAAGATAAAATAACACATATTAAGTGAATGCAATGTACTACATATAATAAGTACATCATGTTAATTTGTTGGATAATCATTGGATAACTACATGAGTTCTATTTCGTGTAGCAATCATCTGTCCTTGACAACGCATAGCAGCGGGACTATACCTAGGTATAGTCCCCCGACATTCAAGTATAGTCCCTCGCGTGACCCCCCGCAAAGCAAAAGCGAGTTACTTCCCTTTGTCCAGGTGGTGCTGTTTATTACTGTCGTCGGATACAAAATGGCATCCGACGACGGCCGATTTACGAATTTCAATCCAGGTGTTTACGAAGAAAACAACACAGGAGGCCACAAAGTATTAGGTTAATATTTTAAATGAATTTCTGATAGCCAGGAAAATTGATGACGAGTTTGTATCTATGGATATTGATGAAATCAACAATGTTTTGTGTCAATTTCATACAAACTTCCCTCGGACTTAAAAACTTAGAAAACAAAGACATGTGATGTACTAACTTAGAAAACACAGACATGTGATGTACTTACTTAGAAAATACAGACATGTGATGTACTAAATCTATTATGGACCTCTCCCTCGGGAACAGTTCTCCTAGCCTGTCGGCTCGGTCACTATACCTCTCCAGACAACACTATAGGAGCACAGTTCCATCGAGAGAGGTCCATAATAGATTATTAAATTAAAATTGTTAAAAATATTTTTTAAAATATTGCTTATTACAATTTGTTTAATTCTATACAAAAGAAAAACATTTACAGTAAAGAAAACATTGTTTAAATAAATATTTGTTAACTAAACACAATATTGCATTCCACATAAGTAAAAAAAATACATTGTTTAACTTACTATTGAATGATGATGATGATGATGATGATGAAAAAAGAAGATGACGATAAATATTCAGCTCTTTATTAGCATGTTATAATTTTGCCTAAAAATAAAAATGATAAATATGGTTTAAATCAACGGCTAATTATTAGATAATGAACTATTTTTGTCAATCACTGATGGCTTGGAATTCTGATACAAAAGTGTTATGATAGGGGTAAAATGTTATTATAGTCTTTTGTTCGGATAAATAGATGGCAGGGTCCAACACATTATCGTCTCTTATTCGGATAAACAGGTAGCAGTTACGGCCTTTTTTTTTGATACACAGATATGATGAGTTTAAAGTTATTGGAAGTGTTTTTTAGAGATAGGTGAATTTATTCAACAGAAATAATTCAACTTTCCTTTGTTTAAAGCATTTTGATTGGTCAAATTTATCTGTTACGTTTGCATAAATTGATTGGCCTTTAGTGACGTCATCTTATGGATAATGCACAGAGACATTTGAATTCCTACGCCGTAGCGGTGCTTTTTTAACTTTTTACGGCAATTTTGTTATTTAATTTGGCTATTTATCGTTGAAAAAAGAGTTAAATTGAATTATAAGAAAGGAAGGATTTTTTTGTTATGGAAGTATGAAAGAATTGGACATTGCACACGTAACATAATTCGCCTAGCGAATTGTTCAGTGTTATTCCTATAGTGTTATAATGGGTTTATAATGAAAGGACGTTAACTAGCTTTGAAAAAATGTCATCTTCTGTTTAGCTGCTAGCTAAAGTCGTCTTCAAAATTAATAACTATTAAGGCCAAGTGGTACAAATGAACGCTGACGTTACACACGGCGTGTACAAATCTGTGCACTTTGATAGTAATATTCTAAGTCCTAACTATAAGTAACTGTTTTGATAAATAACTTGCAGGGAATTAATACGGGGACTTTGTACAACGAAGTAGGCTGTTTGCAAATAAATTGTTGACTCAGGGATATTGGAAGCTTAGGCTTATCAAGGCCCTCAAAACGTTTTATAGCCGTCATCAAGGTATTGTTGATAAGTTTGATGTCTCTGTGTCAAAGATTGCCCTGGATATATTTGATGTCATAGTTCGATGTTCCTTTCACACAATTTTGATTACACACGTGACGGGTGTAGCTACCTAAACATGAGGTGCTTACCCTTCCGGATCACCCGGCCTTACTTCCCTAGTGAAAGTTCACGTGTCTAACCTAACTTGGTAGTTCCAAAGTTGTTACTTTGCTTCTGGGCTGTGATTCGGACATGGATTAGTATGTTTGTTTTTTATTTTGATATATAATACCTATCAATTAAAAATAATAATGAAAATATACAAGAAAAGTATCATAAATACTATTCACGGATAAAAATGCAACAGATACCAGTGATTCACTAAAAATTTGCCTTTTTATACCTTCAATTGTTAATGTTTATTTTCACAAAATTAAATTCATGATATCGTTTCAATGTTGTTACGATTTTCAAAATTCTTTCAGATTTAAAAATTTTTTAATTTTCATATTTTTCATATACAATGACTTTTTAAATTTGTTTGCAATGACGTCATGAAAATTTATACTGAAATACAGATGCATCTGCAGAATTACGCATGGAATTTTTGAGTGACGTATTTTACAGCTTGAAGGTTTTCAGTCACTTCCTTTGGCCAAGCAAAATGTTTTGAATTTAAATGATTTTTTCCTTCCAGTCAAGACTTTAGGTCTCAAATTTCAATATCTTATTTATGTTTGAAATGTAGCTTTTGATAATATTTCCCTGTCTCTGATCGGCCCGTGTTCTTGCATTTTCGAAGTAGCATCATTGACTTTTATTTTGGATAATAAAGCCTTGTTCTTCAGCTATTACAAGTAAAATGTTTCTGAAGATTATTATAATTATTATTCCATAGTGACTAGAAATATAAAATAATCTTATTTATGAAATAATTTGTATAAAAAACATAAAATTAATATGTTTACTATAACATCAAGAAGCGCAAACACAACACCTCTAGTGTACGACACGATGACGTTAAATTTTCCAAGTTTGCCGACTCTTGAGCAAAATCGTCCAAAATCATGATGTTATTGCTAATATTTTCGCATAAAATTACATCTTTGAAGTTTTATACCGAAAAAGCAAGCAAGAGGATATATGTATTTTTTACATTTTCAGAAAATTTAAATTCAGAACTACATTATGCTGGTTTTTTCAAAAACTTGTGGGACAAACTATTATTTGTCTATACTTTTCCCTATACTGCGATTTTCTATTAACCCTATATTAATATCACGACATATTTTTTATTTACATTTCAGTGAAACAAAAAATCATCTGATTGAAAAATATGCATATATTGAGCAAATGTTATTCTAAATCCTCCAAACGCATTATGTCTTTGGCAGTTGATGCTTTCCTCAATTCTTTTGGCTCTTCTGATCTCGGAATTAATTCTGTCTGAAAGCTTAATTCTATTGCAGATGCTGTTCCTTCCCTTTGAATAGTTGGAATTACATGCCTAGAATCACTGGGTGTTTTAGTAAAGAATGTGCTTGTTGATCTTTGATTATCTGTTGTTACAGGTGTAGAACTACTGGCTATCTCGTTGGAAAGGACACTGGTTTGTGTTTGAGTACCCTCAGTTGTAGGTTTACAATCAGTGTATATCTTGGAAAGGTTACTGGTTGTCCTTGACATTAAAACGTCATAGATTCTATCGTCACGTTTTCCCAAATATAATAAAAAAATAGAAAATATAAAAGCTTAAATTAGTAATTTCTATTTTAATACTTCCGAAGTTTTTACTTTTTGATTCTGGATTGTGAGTCAGACATGGATAAGGATGTTTGTTTTTTATTAGATCACTTGCGTTTTTTTTTTAATTTTTAAGATATTGTAGGGAAGTAATACATAAAACGGCTTATTTATAACATATAAATTAATAATGATAAAACAGCATCTACAATAATTGGAATCTCGCCATTTCTCTTGGCTACAATTCTTAACTTTTTGCTTTTTATCATTCTGAAATTAAACATGGTAAAAATTGATAACCTTTTGTTAAAAAACACGTCGTTTTCCAAAAAGAATCAAATTAAAAGTACTGCTAATAGCGACGGTAAGAAGTGACTGTGTATCTGGATTGTTATTCGGACACGAGTAAGCTTGTTTTTTATTTTTAATATTGCTTTTTTATTTTTTTAAAAATACAGTTTATTTACCCGCTCTTGGTCTTATGATATTTACATATACAAATACCAACTACTACTGCTGAGACAAGAACAAGGACGCCAACAACACTTAAACCAATAGTTAATGAATCACTGCCTTTTGGTGTTGTTTTGGTTGAACAGTCTAAAAAACAATAAAACCAAGAATTATCACAATTGTGTTGCTAAGTTTGACGTCTCTAAATCAAAATTTATCCTAGATATGGTTCAAAGGTAATCTCAATTCTGATTATACAAGTTGGATGTGTAACTAGCTAAACGGGGGTGGGGGTGGGGGCTTACCTTTTCGGATAATATTACCTACCTAAATTTCCTGATGATAGTCCATGTCTTTAACTATTTTGTCAGATTTAAAGTTTTTACTTTGTTTGGAATTGTGGTTTGGACATGGCTTGATATGTGTGTTTTTGATTAACATCACTTGAACAACGAAAATATCAGTTCAGTTTATGCAATACACTAATCAGCCTATAGTCAATCATTGGAATGGTCTGAAAAGTATTTGATAGACCAGTGTGTAATGTAAACAAAATGCATTTTCATTATCTACGACATGCAATTTCCAGGTCAGTTTCGTCCTTCCAAAATACCAATACTAAACGACTATCAATAAAATCCATACATTTACCAATCCTTGTCAAAATTACCATCAAAATTGAAAGTTAACATTTTAAAAACTGAAGGTTAAAATTAAACAAGTGACCAAGTGCTAGAAGAGAATCTAGTCCAGGTACAGTGGAATGATAAGCATTTCCTAGTTAGCTAGCTTTAACCGTCACGAAATACCACAATTAATATATCACTAATCATCAATGCAAAAAAAAAAAAAAAAAACAAAAACAAAAACTTACACGATGAAGAAAAAAATATATATGTGTTACTTGTTCATCTAAACTTCCCAATGACAAGAAGCAATTAAGGCGGCATGCAAAAACAATAATTTGCAGGTCTGGCAAATCCTAATGTCAAAAGTTAGAATGAAAAAATATTAACCTACCGCCCTGATTAGACTTTGACCACTTGAATTTCTCCTCCGTTCTGTTGCATATATTACATGAATCATTAATATCCGTAGATTTATGAACATGGCAAATGTTGTTAATGTAGCAATAATTGTCCTGAAATAAATTAATCATATAAGTAATGAAACAAAACTCAAACTAGGAATGTTTGAAGTATGATAAAACTTAAAGAAATTAATACGCTATGGTAGAGCTTGTTTCCACTACGGAGACTTTGTACAACGAAGGAGGCTGTTTGCAAATAAATTGCTGACTCAGGAATATTGCAAGCCTAGGCTTATCAATGCCCTTAAAAAGTTTTATGGCCGTCATCACAGTATTGTTGATAAGTTTGATGTCTCTGTGTCCAGGATTGCCCTTGATATATTTGACGTCTCATAGTTACATGTTCCTTTCACACAATTTTGATTACACACGTGGCGGGTGTAGCTAGCTAAACAGGAGGTGCTTACCCTTCCGGACCACCCGGCCTTACTTCCCTGTTGGCTGTTCATGTGTCTAACCTAACTTGTCAGTTCCAAAGGTTTTACTTTGCCTCTGGATTGTGATTCGGACATGGATACGTATGTTTGTTTTTGATTGTTTTTTATTGATTACAAGAAGTTTACAAACACTTATCGTGATACAAAATCTGACCAAGATTCATAAAAAAATGTAGACGTTTATACATGCTGGTCCTTGTCCAAATAGCAATTAGTAAAGCCAATCTTAAACTTTTAATGGTGAAATAAGATTAAAGATATGAACATCCCCCAGGGGAGCGAGGCTGGATGTTCTTAAAATGACACTACTTTATATTTAGCTAGCTGTACCCACCACCTCTTGTGTAATTTAATTTAAAAAACCCATAAAACTCTGAGAGATTAAATAATCGTCATTATCATCATATTTTAATAGTTACCTTTAATTTGTAGGTTATACCAGCTGCACTGTGACTAACCTCTTGACAGGTTGCGCGAAACACATGAAGCTCCATCATACTTCCAAAGTTAACGCCATCATTTGATATTTCATATGTGTATTGAGTAACAAAAACGTCACTTGGTAGGATTACTGTATCCAAGTTACAATCTACCTGAAATCTCCCTCTCCATGTGCACGAAAGGATATACAGGTTGCTCAGGCGTTTTGTATACTCTGTCGATATCTGAAATAAATATGGTTTAAAATATCACAATATCATTGTTTTTACTGTATCGAATTAATTAAAAACAAACATACTTATCCATTTCCGAATCACAATCCAGAAGCAAAGTAAAAACTTTGGAACTGACAAGTTAGGTTAGACACGTGAACTTCCACAAGGGAAGTGAGGCCGGGTGCTCCGGAAGGGTAAGCACCTCCTGTTTAGCTAGCTACACCCGTCACGTGTGTAATCAAAATTGTGTGAAAGGAACATGGAACTATGAGACGTCAAATATATCCAAGGCAATCCTGGACACAGAGACATCAAACTTATCAACAATACTGTGATGACGGCCATAAAACTTTTTGAGGGCCTTGATAATCCTAGGCTTGCAATATCCCTGAGTCAACAATTTTTTGGCAAGTACCCTAGGTTTTATTTTTTACTTCGCTTTTTGGATATTGTCTTTGACATGGATTGGTATGTTTGTTTTTATTTATTATCCTACATCCACAAATAATATTATTACCACAGGTTGTAAGTGGTATTCGGTCAACATTAGCTATGTTAACGTACGGATTGTTCATGCAGCCTCTACGCCATGTCTGTTGTTTGCTACAAAGTGATGTGTGGTTACAATTTGCAAGGATATGGCGCATTAAGTCATTTTCGATCGAGGATATTAAGATTTATTGACGATCCCATGGTAACTAGCTATATTTCGATTGACCAATTATCAAATAGATTCCATTCCCTCGTTTAAAAAGCTGCTGACATGTTGAAGATAAAAAAATTCCAACTGACTAAAAAATATGTGACATGTTGTTATTGATTTATCATATCACAAACCTGATACTTTCTTATTAGCAGTACTGGAGGGGGATCATATACAAATCCTTGACCATAAAGCTCTATCACTTGACAATTGTCTGTAGACCGATCACAGGAATATTTGTGCGTTGTACCATTCACTAATTGATGTGACGTGCTAAAGATCTCTGGTGGGTCAGCTTTAGTGACTGAGCAATCCGTCTCCTCATATCCATCATTACAAATACATGTACCTAGGTATACCAAAGTACATGTATTTATATTACTTAAACAACAAAGGTGACTTGCCTAATTTGGCATGATTTTTTAAAACCATACCACACGACATTTATTCCATATAATTAACACCAACGCTAATATAAAACATATATTAAAAATAAATTTGTTTTGTAATATGAAACTATGTTTGTGACAAAATGTAACAAAGTTCTCAATGCCGATATCACACGCGACGACTGTACCTAGATTTATAACAGGATGGATCTAGTATATCGGAGCAACCGACCTTCCTTTTTTAGTGTAGGTTTACGTGTTAACTGAAACTATCAGATTTTGATTTTAACTTGAACTAGTACGTTGTTTATGATTTTTTAATTACGCAATTTTTAGCATTTTTTCATACCCCGAAAATGGATTCGTAAATTAACACAGATTTTGTTATTTTACCATTTACACATGATCCTTGACCCGAACAGTTTCTTAATCACGTAATTTTTAGCATTTTTTCATACCCCGAAAATGGATTCGTAAATTAACACAGATTTTGTTATTTTACCATTTACACATGATCCTTGACCTGAACAGTTTCTTTGGCAGGCTATACTCTGAATGGCAACAGTAACATTTTCCATGTCCCTTTGTAGTGTATTGTTGTAGTCGATTACGTGTACACATTGTAATCTTACACTCTCGATGTGCTCATTAATCCATAAATCGTTTCCAGTTATCTACAAACACAGATACATCATTGCAAATTTCAATTGTTAAAAGTTATTTTGAATTAAGATATTTAAAAAAAAATTAGTTCCATGTAGGCAAATTAGGATTTTCGAAGTAAAGGTAATGTCTTTATTGCAAATATGAGCCTTGTTCCATGTAGATGATCACCGTCTTTTGGTTTTGTGATTCAAACATGGGTCAATTTGTTTTTGTTTCGATTTTTTTGAATTGATGATACCATTCTGAAACTTTCAGCTTCATTACCTTGTTGTGAGATTACCTGTTTAACTACATGATCTCAATCTGCCGGTTTAAGCTTTGTTTTTTTTCAAATTTTGATTTGAACAAGGATCAATATGTTAGTGTGATGTGTAAGGTCTATATCCTGAAGTATTACTTTTTTCAGGTGTACCTATTTTAAACGTGGTAAGAAATTAATTACATGTTCTCCTAAACAACATTACTCACCATCAGATCCGTCACACACAAGTTTAAGGATGAGTTATCAATCAAACCAGCTGCAAAACATAGTTGGACTAACAGTGAATTCTGAAATCCTTGAGAACAACGATCATACGCCTCTGCTTGAGTATAGGTTACCGCAGCCGATTTCTTTTTCCTTTTAAGCTAAAAGAAAAACAATTTCATCAATGAATTATGACATAAATTTTAATTGTTAGAAAAAGAAAATGTAACACTGACTTTTTTAGTCTAAAAATATTAATCAAAGCAGATATAGACATCCAATAATAATATTAATTTTTAAAGACAAATATATGTTCAAAATATATTCAATAGTAGCAAAATTTGAAATTCCTTGTCCGGATTCTTGTCAGACAGTCACTGAATATCAAAGTATTAATAGTAGTGCATGATTAAATGGGGATTCAGGTCTAAATCAACAACATTTCACTTATACAGAGATGCCACCAGCTATAGTTGAAATTTTGACCTTCCAAATACAGTCAAGCTTATATGTTAAGGGAGGGATCTTAAACTCGTCACGCCTGCTGTTACACATGACATTCGTTTTTAAAGATCTCCTCCAACGTAACTCATGACTTACATTTCTTAAGTGTGAGGCACTTACCAAAATAACAATCACTTTCTATTTTTCAAATATTGGCCGGAGATTAAACCAATAACGTCACATATAGTGCAGGCATGCTTCCAATTTCGATACAGTAGTTGAATAAGAAAAATAAAAATAACACTTGTCAATCCATCTTAAATTGCGGAGGCGGGTAGTTAAGATAATTTTTCGAGTGGGTATTTAGCTCTAGAAATATACGTAATTTTGATAGTGAAGACGGTATTGCCAAAATGTACATGAATGCTGAATTAGTATAAAAAACAGTTGTAATCCGAACAACTGTGTTTTTGTACCGTATGTCACGTTATAACATTTTTTTCGAAATACATGTACATTGTATCTTGTTTGAAAACAAATGAAATCCTAAGTGGTAGTTTGTATCTATTGTTTAGTGTCTTACCACGTTTGTATCTATGACGTATTCAGGCATTTTTTCGACAAAAGCTTTTGATCTATGATGGTCACAGAAAAATTCTCTCTCCATTGTATCATTGCATTCTGCATAATCACGGTAGTCACATTTTGCTTCTGGGTGGATACTTGTTGGGTTATACTCAGTACCATGCTCCTCAGTGTTGTATTCGCAGTAGCAAAACTGGATTGAATTAGGCATCGAAGAAAGAGAATTATATTTGGAAACGATGTCTACAGAAGGAAATAAATTTTCACTGTCCAACAACCTAAAATATAGCATAACATGACATTCCAAATAAGTAGCGCTTGGACCAAAAATATGAAAGTCGAAATATTTTTAAGATATTGAATTGCGAAACACAGAAAGGTAAAATGTATTTTCAAATCATTAATTGATTGATATATATTACATAACTTAATTTTGTAATACTTAAAAGCAGATAACTATGATGAGCAATAGATCAACGATTTACTGACAATCACAAGAAGAAAAGTCACCTTTAAGGATCCTTAAAGCCCCCTTAAAGACCATTAAATTGGGCTTTAAGGATCTTTAAGGGGTCTTTAAGGACCTTAAATGTGTCTTTAAGGTCTCTTTAAGGACATCCTTAAAGATCCTTAATGGAACTGAAATTTTAAGGATCTTCAAGGCGGCTTTAAGGATCTTTAAGGATTCGTTTAATAAACACAGAAAACAAATTTCTTTACATTTTTTAAATTTTAAATTAATATAAATGTGATGTTAAATATAATTATTTAACTTATTATACTCTTACACTGTTTTTATTTTATTTTATTGTTTTATTTAAAAAAAAAATATTTTATTTTATTATTTTTTTATTTATTTATAAAATTTGTAAATTTATAAAAATAAACTTATTTATTTAATCATTTTTCTTTATCAATTTATACTAATTTTGGTTGTTTTGCAAGTAGTCCTGAAATCACAAATAAAGAAGAACACATTATTTAACATCATTTATTACAAATTTACTTATCTAATTTCTCTCGCAGCGAGACTTGAACTCACTACCCTTAGTTCCCCAGATTACATCCTTTCCTGACTCTACATCCTTATCCATTAGGCCATGGACGAAATGAATATGCGTATATATTTTTAAACTATATTAGTACCCGGTAGCCTAAGGATCATGTGACTAGCTCTAAATCTTTTAGATTTAGTAATAAAATATATAAATAAAATGTTTTACTCCATTTAAAAAATATTTTATTATTATTATTAAGGCGCCCAAACAAAGTTTGGCGACTTATTGTTTTTGCACCGTTTCTTATTATTATTATTATTATAATTGTTAATATTCTTCCTCTTCTTCTTCTTCTTCCGGCCATGAATTTGTCCAACCAATTTCTCAAGACCGTTGGTCCAATCTTAACCAAACTTCACATGAAGGTTGATCCCCATCTCCTTCCCCGGAGGCCGAGGTAAAATGCCCATGGGGTCATAAGGGGAGGGGAAGGAGGGCGGGGTCTTAAAAACAACAATGATCAATTTTGCCATCTATACATTATTTTGTATTAAAACCATATATATTCATGATCAGTATCTCAAGATGCACACGTCTATATCAGTAGATTTTCCCTGCGGTATCAGGGAGGGGTGGGGATGGGTGGGGCAGTGTGCTAACTTTTAAACGGTTGAGATCCCCACCCATAAACTATATATTTTCTGGTTCTACATAAAAAGTTGAATAGTGTGATGCTAAAGAAAATCCCATGGGGTCATTCCTGATGGAGGGTGGGGACGGGCGGGGCTTGGTTCTAACTTTTAAATGGTTGATATCCCATCCTGAAACTATATATTTTCCGGTTCTGTTTTAAAAGTTGAATAGAGTGATACTGAAGAAATGCCCATGGCGTTTTCCAGAAGAGGGCAGGGACAAGCGGGGCTGGGTACTAACTTTTGATCATTGAGATCCCCACCCTTAACATATATATTTTCTTATTCTTTATGAAAAGTCGAATAGATTGATACTAAAGTAAACCCATATGGACATTCCAATAGGAGGTTGGGGACAGGTAGGTCTAGGTACTAACTTTGAGATCCCCACCCTCAAACTACATTTTTCTTCATGGGCTGGTTGCTATCGTTTTGTTTAAGAATTAAAACAATAAGCATGAATTTTCATTGTCAAGGATACTTAAGTAATCACTGATCCATGTCTAAAAGCTTTTAAGCTAAATATTTTTATAAGCAACACTAATGGTCATTTGTCCATTGGGCATGATTTATTATTCAATTCGATAGAGTAGATGCATTTAGTTATCAGTATGACATTATATGGGTAAATGCTTGGATTAATTTAAAATCAACACATCATTAGCTCATCAAAACAATGGTTTGTGATATTGGGTATAGGTGATGTCAATCAACTTTGTCTATTGTTTGAATTTCAACCAATTGGATTGATGTACTACTTCTCTATATAAAATTAAATCTTAAAATAAAAAAGTATTACAAGTTTTAAATTTCTCAACAGTTTTTCTATTGTGTGTAGAACTTATTTAAAGGTTTAAAATTTCAGCCGTTGCCATGGAAATGGAAAAAAGCAACAAAAGTACAAGTTCTAATATGTGTTTTAAATACAGGGTTTGATTTTTATTCGTTTTGGGCGCCTTAATTGTAATGATGCATCCATCATTACATTAGTACTCGTTATTATTATTATTATTATTATTATAGTTTGCTCTTTTATTCTTGAGAGGAATAATTTTTAGGTTAATTTAACTGACTTAAGATTTCTGATCAAAGGAAGACGGGCATATCAAACCTTTACCTGTAATACACTTATTTATCTGACTGGCAAACATCATTTTTATAAAGATCAATTATCAATCAGATATCCATTCCTATTTGTATAATCTTAATCATACTACTGCTTTTTTATTAAAATATTTCAATAATTCTTGAAATTAAAACAATAATTTTAAGTAAATTTTATTTAAAATTGTCTTTTATGATTTAGTTACATTTTTGTTGTAATACCAATACTTATTTCCTTGTTTGATAAACAACTATAATATTGTACCAGCGACATTTAATAATCTGTACAAAATGGAAAGACGAGTTTTAATAATTTGTTATAATTGAAACAGTAGAACTAGCGACATTTCCTACTGTTATAAATCTGGTAAAACTGTTTAAAAAAATATTACCATTGTCATACTCAAAAGCGGATCCGAGTGAATAGTCACTACCCTTTTCAAGTTTTGGATCAGACCCGGCCAGAGACCAAACCCGCGACCTTCCACTTGTAGAGCGGACAGTCGACTCTCTACAGAGCTGACTGCTACCGAAGTGGAAGGTCTCCTTCCTCCCCTTTTTTCCACACTTGTTTCAAATAATCTATATGACATCCATCTGAACATTCAAGTTAATTTTATTATATTAATTAAATTATTACATTATTATACTAAATAATCAGTATAATGGTGCAACACAGAAGAATCCTTTTTACCAGAAAATAGCACTTATCATTTTAGATTTGTTCCATAAAGCCAATAACGGACGGATAGAAAAAAAGTCAAATGAGATGGAATTTATCTATTAAAACCAATTAAAAATTAAAAACATGTACAAAAAATGTACAAAAATTCGGACTTTTATATGAAAATAGGACTTTGCGCTATAAAAATATACAAAAAGATCATCTTATGTGCTAAAAATGTACCATTCTAATTAGCTCTCTCTCTCTCTCTCTCTCTCTCTCTCTCTCTCTCTCTCTCTCTGGGCCCTGATCCTTGGTCCCAATATTCATTTATGATTAATGGAATCACTCTTTATGGAATCTGCCCTTGAATACGAATTATTTTTGAAGTACTGATAACAGCCCAGTTTAAAATTCATGCTTTCTGACAAGACAGAAGTGTCCTAATTAGTATTACTAATTAACGTCATTTACTAATACTAACTGGGTTCTTTCATGCCTAAGTGATCAGGTAAATAACATTATCACCTAAGACTGGTCAGCACTACCTGAATTCTTTCATACCTCAGCGAACTGCTACATTACATCATCCTCTGATTGCAATTACCTACCTGTACACGAATTAATTAATTAGTACCACTAATTAACTGGTCCATCAACTGGTTGCTTGACAATTTGCGGTAAGCGAGAGGGAAAAAAGTCGGAAAGCAGGGGCAAATGTTGGGGTGCCCCCCTCCCCGCCCACCTACCTCCATCCCGCTGGATCTGACACTGCATGATTTACCATTTTTTGAATTATTTTTAAACAGAACGTAAAAAGTACACGACACTGCAAATCCAAATTTTCTCTCCTCTCTCTCTCTTTCTCTCCTAGATATGACAATATTCCAACGTCAGCTGCAGACTGCTAATATCTTTTTGTGTTTGAACAACACCATTTGATTTATTTCTGGAGAAAACTTTTTTACTTTTTTCTCAACCTAATCAGGATAACGGGATAGCAGAGTATAGAGTTTCATTCCTGTGTCAAGATTATTTCACTTATATTATTATTTGATTCAATAAATAAGAATTCTAGAATGGCCAAGAATGTAAAACCTGAGCGAACTGACAAATTTTCTGAGATTATGACCTGTCCCAGTTTAATATTTTGTCAGTTTGTAACAAAATTGTATAGTCTTGTGTAGAGACTTTAAGTTCAAGGATAGTGAAAGAAATCGAAGTGCATTGATATTAGAACCAATATTCGACAAGCGAGTTTTCACACACTAGATTTTCCCTAAAGATGTGAACCAAGACAGTAAGATCAAGATTTTGCTAGTTATATTGAGGCTGTCAGTTCTAGGATTATTAATGAAACGGAAACACACAGAAAACCCCATTTTCGGCAAGAAAACAAATTAAAACGATAATTAACTTAAAATAAATGTCGATGATAATAATGTTTTTTTCTTTTAATTGCTTCATTATAAATCACAACTTTATTAGCCCGAAATTCGTTAACTTGGATTGCGGACCTATTCTATGATTAGAAAATCATGCTTATAGTTTTCGCTTGTAGTAAAAAGTTCCGATAGACAACTCTCAGCTCCGAGTTTCTCTCTCTCTCTCTCTCTATCTATCTATCTCTCTCTCTCTCCATAAATAACTTGATCAGAGAATCCAAGTTATTTTATTGAATCAATCGAGAAATTATTACATGAAGAAGATAGTGCAAATGAATCTACCAGTTTTGTCTATAAAATTGTGGTTTATTTATTTATTTATTTATT
This sequence comes from Anadara kagoshimensis, assembly GCA_021292105.1. NCBI lineage: Eukaryota > Metazoa > Mollusca > Bivalvia > Arcoida > Arcidae > Anadara > Anadara kagoshimensis. The sequence goes on from CM037869.1 coordinate 50,580,669, forward strand.
TATTTATTTATTTATTTTTTTATTTATTTATATGAGTGTTTATTTATTTATTTGATTATTTATTTATTTATATGATTATTTATATATTTATTTGATTATTTATTTATTATTTTATATGATAATTTATTATTTATTTATTTATTTATATGAATGCACATTTCAAGGTCATGAAATAAGAAATATCAAATAATGGTAGTTTAAAAACTGATGATGTACAAGTCTTCACTCTGCCCTCTCTCTCTATCTCTATATTTCATATACTTATTAAAGTTTTTAAAAATTTATTATTTATTTATTTATTTATTTATTTATTTATTTATTTATTTACACACAAATAACAATTGGTAAAAAGTATCTAAAGTATCCCTAACATTACTACTCATGTAGATTAATCATCAGATTCCATTAAAATTTAAATCCATCTAGGTAATTAAAGAGATTAACAACATACGGTAAATTTTTTCAGGTAGAATATACTATCGTCTGGTTAAAATGAGTTTGAATTTGCTTCTGTTTAGTGTTATCAATTAGTTAAGTAAGTTGTTGATGAGATACCGGGGAAATGTTGATGATCATCAATTAGAAACCATGATCTGTTTATTACCTATGGGCATAAATCCATAATAATAAAAAGTCAAAACTACACTTTTTTCAGTTTAATAAATAAATTAAATTAATTAATTAATTAATTAATTAATTAATTAATTAATTAACTTTTTAATTAATTACTTTGAAAACAATCATGAAATTTTATCACCGGACATTTATTTTTAATCGCGTTTTTCTTCAATTATTTTTGTGTAATATATACCAAATAAATAAATAAATAAATAATAATGGTGCATCCTTAATACATGTGTATGTCAGGGTGATCCTTAAAGATCCTTAAAGCCGCATTAAAGATTCTTAAAATTTCAGTTCCATTAAGGATCTGTAAGGAAGCCTTAAAGATCCTTAAAGAAGATGGTGGTCCTTAAAGGGGTCTTTAAGGAGGCTTTAAGGATCTTTAAGGACATCTTTAAAGATCTTTAAGGATTCCTTAAAGACCCCTAAAGGAGGGAGTTGGTCTACTACGTATTGTTTAATGAACTTGTCGGAAACGCTTAGTCAACCAGCAATGAGTCCATGTACAGAAATAAATGATAATGCACATAAGGGACGTTTCAAATTGGACGGGCTCAAATGATAAATTTGAACTAGAATAATTGTGAGCCAAAAGCTCTAAAAAATACCCCCGCTCCCCCCACATAAAAAAACCATCGGATCAAATTTTTAATAGAAGATACACATCTACATTAAATCACAATGATTGCGTGAAAGTTCATGAAAATTCATTGAAGGGTTTGGGAGGAGATGCGGATAAAAGATAGGTACCTAAGGTGTACCGGAAGGACGGAAGGACGGAGACACGGACAGACACCCCTATCACTATATACCCACCCCGCACTTTTTAAGCGGGGGGCATAATTACCAGAAATATGTTAGAGCAACTAAATATAAGGGTAACCATTTTAGCCGCCGGTAACTTTAAAAAAATGTCTATATAATTCAAGCGAAAATCAGTATCAAAACAATCTCTTAGGAAAGTAAATAGTATCGTGAGTGGTCTTTTCCGCATGCGTGGTCTTTTCCGCACAGTTTATCACACTTACCTCCAGCTGTTTGAGAAGTCATCCACGTATGAATGGGGAATCGGTGTGGGTCGGAACGATCCGTCTCTCAATTTGAAATCGTGGTCAGCTTTTCCGTCAAAGTACCCACATAATCCTTCAGTTTTTTCTTTATCCGAAACAGACGGATAGATATACACGTTTATAAAATTATTTCGTATAATATTCATTTCAACAATGGTTCCTGTTGGTAGAAATACCTGGAATGAATGAAGCAACATTGTTTTCAAAACAATATATTTCAATTCAAATGGTGTTCGCCGCTGTACCACGTGATACCCAATAACGTTTGTGCGCAACACGTATTTCCAATGGATATGGAATAACATGAGCCGACGTGTTCCCGGAATATGTGACGTTGACGTTTTCCAAAACGTTCCGCACAAACGTTAAGAGGTATTGATCACATGGTACAGCGACGAACTCTATTTAAAGATGCAATACAGACTTTTAAATTCAATTATCATGTACTTGACTATATAAAAAACAAAGATGAAGGTCATATCACTAGTGAGTCAAATATAGAGACACAATATAAAGTTATCTCGTCTCACTTTTAGAAGTCTATATGTTAAAATATGTTTCTGTTTGATTGTGATTAGAATGGGTTATGTGACTTATGCGATTTGTCGAATTTTGTTGGCAGAGGCCTTAGAAATTGTCAAGTATGGAAGAAAAATTGAACTACGCTACGACTTTTTACCACCTTTTCCTAATTAAATAAAAGCTATAAAAAATTGCATAATAGAATAACTGTTCACCATTTTAAATATCACCATGCGGATTTTCGCAATTTTGCAATCGAACATGATCGAACACAATGCAATAGTGATGATTTTTGCTGTTTATAGCAATAAGCATTATATATGTATTGAATTGTTAATTACTCAATATGCACAACATCATTTAGCTTTTTTATTCATGAACAGAATGAATTTAGAATGAATGTTTAAAGAAAGTAGTCAACCTAATTGATTTTCATATGTGTTGTGTGAAAAGTTTATTATTCTACTTAAAGACTAGAATTAAAATATGAAATGATAACTATCTTACCTTATATGGTGTCTCTGTGTCCAGGATTACCCTGGATATTTTTGACGTCTCATAGTCCCATGTTCCTTTCACACAATTTAATTATAGACGTGGCGGGTGTAGCTAGCTAAACAGGAGGTGCTTACCCTTCCGAAGCACCCGGCCTCACTTTCCTGGTGGAAGTTCACGTGTATAACCTACCTTGTCAGTTCCAAAGTTTTTACTGGATTGTGATTTGGATATGGATAAGTATATTTGTTTTTGATTACCTTATATTCGGAACCTCCTTTGCTGGAAGCTTTCAGTAATCCATCATCACATCTAAGGAACCGATCAACTTTTACTCTAAAATCTTGGCATACGTATAACATGAAAACATCTTTTCCGGCGTTGATGACAACTCCACAAAAGCAATAAGCATCCAAGGCCAACATTTAGTCGTTTTGACTTGTACCTATAAATAGTTAATTCAGATACATATTAATAGGAATCAGATATAATACAACGCATAGAGTTTAATAAACAAAAATTTAAAGATTTAGAACTAAGGATAAACAAGAGTCATCTGGAAACGCTCGATTTACACGATATCTCCTGACAGTTTCTATTAAAACAATTTTTACCATTGATCAACCTTTAGTTTTGTTTTTTTTTTTCTTTAGGAATATGCTTTTGACATTAAGTGATACGTTTGTCTTTGATTGGTATATTTGTTTTTGACTCTGCTTCTTCGATATATATTACAATAAATGGAATTTTTATTTGTTTTTTTTTCTAATTCTTAAGTTCAATGTCACAGGTGGCTAGTAAAGCTAGCCAGAAGGAGGTGCTTAACCTTCCGGAGCACCCACATTCATTTAGCTGCAGAAGGTCGCGCGTTTAACTTAATTTGACAGTCTCAAAGATGGAATTGTGCTTCAGACATGAACCGATGTGTTTGTGTTCTATTGCTATTGTTCATCCTTTCAAAAAATATATGTTAAAAATAAAAAAATGTCGATACATTTTTTATTTAATAATATCTTAAGTTAGCTTACCGTTACGTTTAATGTAGTGTGTCTGTACATTAAATATGAGCCTTCCATTTGCATTTCATAATTACTAAAATATTTATTAAAATTAAATTAAATAAAAGAAAAACACAAAACGTCAACACTTCAACACTTTATCACAGTAAAACAAAATTAGTTAAGTTCTAAAACCTTAGGGATACTCCCTAGGCAAAGTGTTTTTCGCTATTTAAAGTTGTTTGTTATATATTTTGAACTTCTAGGTATTTTCCACACTTTGAAATGATTTTGATTCACAATTGTGGTCCTAGTATTACTGATGAGGATATTCTAGTGCTGATACATTAATAATGTAATTATATCTTATTAAAAACAAAATAAAATACATTGAATTTTTTTGTTTGTCATTAATATTGCAAACTTGTTTTTAAGCACATACTTTTGAGATTCAAAAATTGCAATTTCCTTTCTCGTTTTTTAAGAAGTCTCTTATAATAAATTGCAATTAAAAGCAATTAAAAATAAATATAATTACTAAACTTTTTTTAATTTCTGCAGCACAAAACTTAACAGATATTCTCAGACAAATGTTGTGAAAATCAAAATATTTGAAAGATTTTTAAATTAGAAAAATATAAGCACCAAATTGTATTTTATCAAATCTAACAAAGGCAATATCATATATGGTGCGTAACTGATATACAGAGAGAAACCTATTAAGGTACTTATATGACACAGAAAAAAAACAACTTAACCTTACACCTATATTTGATATAAATATACTTGACACATGTCATCAATCCAACCAAAATCTCGTATCAAAAACACGTATGACAAAAACGTATTGAAAGACAAAAGGTCAAACGTCTTACAGACACAGAAAATTCTAATTATTTTGTTATTTATTCATATTATTCATATTATCATGTTCCTTTCTCACAATTTTAATTACACACGTGGCGGGTGTAGCTTACTAAACATGAGATGCTTACCCTTCAGAGCAACTGGTCTCACTTCCCTGGTGGAAGTTAACGTGTCTAACCTAACTTTTCAGATCCAAAGTGTTTACTTTACTTCTGGATTGTGAATAGGATATGGATTAGTATGTATATTATTGATTTTTATAGTTTCAGGTTTGTTCGATTCCTAGTTTTCATTACACATTTTGCGGATGTAGCTAATTAAACAATAAGTGCTTACACTTCCGGAATATTTCGCCTCAATTCCCTTTTAGATGTTCACACGTTTAGCTTTTTTTGCCTGCCAGCTTTGAAGTATTTTTATTTTTACTTTGCTTTCGGATTGTGGTTTGAACATGGATTGGTATGTTTGGTTTTAAAAATTGAAAAGTATACGTTAAATTCAGTACATGTATATCTTACTTTCCGTCATAGGTTCGCATATGTGGATCGACTACGCCATAGCACATTTTACCTTGCAAAACCTGTGTCTCTTTTGAATCAATCATTACCTAAAAATAGAAAAGAAATGAATAAAACTAGTTCGAAACGTTCCAAAAAGCATTTTCAACCCGATTTGAAATCGAATTATCAGATGCAATTACAATGACATATAAGAATATAAGTACTAAGCCTTATAAGATTGAATCGAAATTTGACTTTGGAGTTTATAATCTTACAGTAGAGATTAAAAATATATAATACTTTGCACTAAGACCAATGTAACAATACAGAAATTAACAAACCTAAAATGAATATTTTTTTCTTCAAACATTTATATCTTGAAAAAAGAATAAACATTGGAAACCCGAATAAACGTATACTTACTCGATCATATGTCATCCGCTTGATGCAATTGCTGAAGCATGGAAATCACATTAACGAGACATCTTTAAATATATTTGCAAATTTTAGATTTTATCACGTGTTTGTTCACAGTTACACTTTTTTACGACTTGATATTGACGAAGAATATTTTTATACAATGTGTGATCCACTAAACTATGAAGTCGAAAATTAGTTCAATAATGACTCTGTCGATACATATATTCTCCAACTTATGAACAACGACTTTTTAAAAGATAAAAATAACTGCAGTTATAATGATAAAAATCCATGTCTACCCCTGTGTTAAGTGTCCCTCTCCAGTTTTAAATGGTATAATCAGGACTATTCCAAACAACATCTTAAATATTTTCGATATTACAAAAATAGTTTTTTGTATTAAAGAAACTATTTGTTTTTTAACATTTTCTTCAAATCTCTAGTTTATTCTGGATTCCATTAAATGGCATTTTTACCGCTCTATCTGACAGAAAAATCAAATAATGGTCATAAACGGAGGATGTTTTGAAACACACGTATATAGTCACTTAGTATGCACATTATCCAATAAATATAAAGATATTTAATAGAAAATTATTGATTCTAAAAACCAAACAGGATGTTTTTTGTTTAAATGACAACAAACCACAATTTAAGATTAGAATGTTTTAAGCATTTTTGTGTGAATTTGATTAAAATGTTTAAATACTATGTTTTTATATACATTTTTTAATGCTTGGTTTCACCAACTTATTATTGTTTTTTTTATATAAAAAGTTATAATTTTGCGTTCATGACGCATACTTTGGAGTTATTCATTAATATGGTAATTATATATAATTTTTTTATACGTTTAAGTTTTTCATTGCAAAATTTTTATTTTATTTATGAATCCATTTTATAAGAATGATATAAGAACAAAATCTGTAATTTTAGAAGAGGAGTATAAAATCACTGGACAGACATGTACATCGACGTCAAATAAAATGCAATTTAGAAATATTTTAGTCAAAAGTCACAAGAAAACACCTAATATACCCAAATATAAATTAATGTTTATAAGTAAAATTTGGGCCCTTTACACATACATTTGTATATTAACATACAGATGTGTGTGTCCCGCTCAGACCACATGTAGAAAAGTAAATTGTCTTTGTTGTTTGCTTTATTGGTTCACCTGGTGTCAGTATCAAACACGAACATACTAATCCATGTCCAATCACAATCAAGTAGCAAAGTTAAAACTTTGGAACTGACAAGTTAGGTTAGACACGTGAACTTCTATGATATGTATGTGACTGGCGGAGTAGTATGCATGTCTGTAATGTACTGACACGGTGTGCTAGCACCTCATAGTCCCCATAAGTACACGATTTAGGGCAGTCCATATAACACTCGCACTTAACATGCATACACGGGTTTGTTCATCGATTATTCTATAGAAATAAATTAAGTCGTTTTCGTTGCGAATAGCTGAAAAATTGCCGATGCCACGTTAATCAACAACCAACTCCAACAGCATTATTCACAAACACAATCATCTACATAAACAAGTTGGACTTATTACCTTTACATCATCCAGTACCATTTTTTTAAGTATTTCGTTAAACATAGTATCTGATACGTTCAATCGTAATGTGTAAACTCTTTCATTGTCATAGACAGTATGGTCTCTATGTTTTATCAACATTGGTATTTCGCGTTCCCATTGTCTTGTTTTCCACCATGTTGTTTCTGTACGTTTTGCTCCTTCTATGTCCACTCCACATCTTTTGTTGGAACCTATATTACCCCCGGTGCATTCATATGAATTATAATCATCTTCCATCCATATAGCGTAATTGCAATAAGGCTCCAGAATGTAATCTGGACATGCTATAGGAACAGTTGGTTTCAGATATATATATGCATCGCTACCGGCTTGGATAGTAATTGTGTTATTCAAAACCTAAAAAAATATAAATAAGTTCAGCACTTTCCACTTTTGGTTTGAGGTTTTCTCTTAGAAAACCATTTTAAAGGAACATCATAAGTGGTAAAGTTACATTAGAACCTTGCGGTGTTATGTTGCAAGCTGCGCCAATCTTTCAATAGCGCTAATATCAGAGGCTCTAGGATAACTGGGTATTGTGTCACGGGTACAGGAAACATCAAGATAATCTTATGAACAAAACTAACTGACAAACCGGATCAAATATTGTTTTTAAAGTCGAAATAACAATTTCATGAATGGAAACTCGGTGTATTAACCAAGGAGCCGTCTTTAAAAGAGGCATACAATGGAAAACATGGTGTGTTGCTCAAACGCAGTAGAAACGTTTTCGCTTTCGCCATTTATGTCATTTGAAAGAATTTGGACCCATCACTCCACACACATGACCACCAGTAAAAAACCAGTGAATTAGATAGCAAAGAACAAACAGAGTTATTCTCCAAATACACCGATAGGCCAGTTATAGAATTTGACTATAAAAAGGTTTCGAGCAAAATAATGAAATAACCAAAAAAAAAAAAAAAGACTTAATACGGATACATGTAGGCGAGCCTGGGCTGGGTAAGGAATACGACCCGTCCTTGTGACAACATATATACCTAAATTGTAATTGCCTCGGGAAAAATAAAAAAAATCTGAATCAGTAACGTCTTGATAATTTGTTCCAGTTTTAACATCAAGCTATGACCATAAACTTAAAATTAACTGGACCACCATGTGTAATATCTAAGCTGTGTCTTTTAAAGCTGGTGAAAATCAGATTAAAACCCATGCAAGAGTTAAAAAGGAATGCCCAAAACATTTAATTTCATATACTTGTTCCATACGTTATTTGTTTACTGTGCTGTAATTTCAACCTTTTTCTAATGATCCCTTATAAAAGACTAACGCATTGATCACATACTGTATATGGCTTAATTTTTTATCATTCCACTTGATGATAAATGTTTAAGAAATGTACCGGACAGATAATCCGAAATAAGTTACCGTCACAGCCAAGAGGTAAGAAAGCGGAATGATTGCTTTTTTTATCTAATTAGTTTTATGTTCCAATCAAAAAAATTCCGCTTATATCAAGACGTCGCCATCTTCTATTGCAGTGCAATTTAGGTAATTGGCAAGATTGGCTTTTTAACATGACACTTTTGCCTTGAGAGGGGACATCGGTCTAAAGATCTCCGAAGTATATCGTGACTTCCATATCAAAATGCCGAGTACTTGGCAAAAAAGAACAGTCACTACTTATTGTTAAGTCTTTGTCAGATCCGTCCGATGAGAAAGGAAGCCAAACGATAAATTTTACACCAAATTGACCCAAACAGACTGATCTGTAAATACATACTAACCACGGTTATGGTGATCCAGCGGTTGGTGCGCTTAGTTCATAGTTCGATGTTCCATTTGTAAGCCCACACAAAATAACATAACGTTTTTCATAAAAATAAATTCGTTTTTAGCAATGCATATTATTATGTTTGCATTTATGCATACCCTGATACCAGCATAATATTCTGCACTCTGTGTATAATTGCCTGGCTCTCCTTGCAAAGACTTTACAGCTGTAATGCCACAAGATATCTAAAAATATTTAAATATGCTCATTTAACAAGTTGATAGAACAAATACTAGATTCAAGTGTCATAGATTCCAAATATGTTAGGTGCACGATGTGAGTTTAAGCAAGTTTCTCTGATTCACATTGCTAACTTAACCTTTTGTCAGGTTTTTTGCGGATAGGGAAAGAGAAATTTACAATTACTGCCTAGTTCAAGTAAAACACATCCAAATAGATAATACTCATCGTAAGTGTTGGTCACTTCGGTGTAGCCTAGGCTTATCAAGGCTCTTAAAAAGTTTTATGGCCGTCATCACAGTATTATTGATAAGTTTGATGTCTCTCTGTCCAGGATTGCCCTGGATATATTTGACGTCTCATAGTTCCATGTTACTTTCACACAATTTTGATTACACACGTGACGGGTGTAGCTAGCTAAACAGGATGTACTTACCCTTCCGGAGCACCCGGCATCACTTCCCTGGTGGAAGTTCACGTGTCTAACCTAACTTGTCAATTCCAAAGTTTTTACTTTGCTTCTGGATTATGATTCGGACATGGATTAGTATGTTTGTTTTCGATTAAGTCCCATATAAAGTACAAAGATTACAATGCAACGATGCCATCCCACGATGACTTAAAGTTTAAATTCGTTGTAAAAGATTTATACCATTTTAAACACGGTTCCTTTAAGCGCTATATTTTATTTTAGCGTATTTTAATATGATTGTTATACACTATTTGCTTGTAACCTAAAATTACAGAATTTGACTGCTAGTTTAAGAATAATCATGCATGCAGCGTATAAATTAAAAATAAAAACGGTATGTCAAAATCCACATCTTACCATGATATTTAGTTTAAAACCATTGGATATCAATTCTGATTCGTTTAACCGCCCTGAATTCAAAAGGTCACTTTCAGGCAAATATCCAGTCTTTTTTATTGTCTTTAAATTTACAAACCATTCTATTTCGTACAAAAGTGGTTCATTTGCAGGAGTAAAACTGCAAGTGAAATAATAGTTAGGATTGACAGCAATGTCGAAATCTACATCTGGTTTAACAGATAGTGAATTTGGTGTCCAGATGGGAGGTACATCTGAAAAGAAAAAAAAAGAAAAATTAGATTTTTCATCTTTCATTGTGTTAGTATGTTTTTCCTTTTCAGATTTACTACAAAAATGTATTGGCATTGTGTTGATTGTATTTTTGCAGTATTTAAAAGCACCAACAGCAAACAAAGAAAAGTTAATGGAAACACTTAGTGGTGTTTTTCCGGATATCACTATGTAGCTATGTAATAAAATACACACATCCATTTTCAAATCACAATACCAAAGCAAAGCTAAAACTTTGAAACTGACAATTAGGATAAAAATTGAAAGTGGCGTCGAGTGCTCCGAAAGGTTAAGTACCTAGTACATTTTTTAGCTAGCTACACCGTCATATGTGTGCAATCAAAATTAATATTAGGAAGGTTCCGGGCTCAAGTCCTGGTGTAGCAGCTGCATTTTTCTCTTTTCTGTTAGTACATCAAAAGTAGCTTTTCCCTTTTCTGATTTATAAATGCTTGTTATTCTTTTTTTCATATATAATTATTATTAACATTAATATTATTTTAATGAATATTAATATCATTTTCTAGAAGTACCTATTTATATATTTTATATACGTATTTATAAATGAAACTAAGTAAAAGTCTAAAATAATTAATGTGAAAAATGATGTTTTTGAAAAATTCTCTATAAAAACTATACATATTTAAAATTGCGAGACTAACAGCATTTAAAACAAGGTGTGTAAATACAAAACCACTGAAGCAGTTATAGGTTTTGTAAATATACAGGAAGTGTCAATATACATGAAACGAACTAGGAACAATGGGATGTTAAATGTTTGTCTTTGCCTATCCTGGATTTCTGGTTTTCTTATAAAAAGACATTGTTTTTCTATCTGCATTATGCACACGCACGTACCTGTATAGTTTCGTGATGCATCTGAAAAAGTAAAAATAAAAAGGAAAATAAATACATGTACTATATTAATTACAATGATTAAATTAAATATAATAAAAGCTTACTCTTTAACAAACGTTCTCCATAAAACATAGTTTTTGTTGTATATTTAAAAACGTGTGGAACACCTGGTCATTTGTTGACATGTCTATGTATATACTAGAAATAACAAATACTTTATCAGACCTTAATTCTGTAGTTACATTCGGAGCTGGTCATTTGCCTTTTGCCAAAAATGGAGGTCTTATGGATAAGACGTTCGTCTATAAAACAAGGGTGACACACCAATGCGAGTTCGAGTTTCCGCTCAGACCACATGTACAGGTCAATGTCAAAATTAAGGTCACCCCCTACTGTGTCAAAATTAACGTGACAACGTCACCACTATCGAAAATCAATTATTTAATGTTTTGATTAAAAAAAGTAAATAATTTGGAGCTGAAAAGTAAATGAACGACATTATAAAATAGAAAACAAGACAAAGAAACCAATCATTAGATATTTAATATCGCCTTCGTACAACAAACACCATTAATACTTAGTTGAGGTACCACGAACTCTGACTGAACACGTCTGGGAAGATTGTCGTATAACTTTTCAAGATAGTTCTTATTTATCCTGTACCAATGCCTTTTGACGCTTTCCCAAAGATCATTAGACGATTTTGGATTGTCCATTTGACGTTCCTTTTCAAAGCATCCCACAGATTTTCAATCGGACTCATATCTGGCGAGTTTGATGGCCAATCTAAAATATGAATTTGCATTGACTCTAGGAAACGCTTGGTAGATCTGGAATGATGGGCAGGGGCGTTGCCTTTTTAGGATAATCAGTGTTTTTTTTAAAAACAAATGTAAAAAAAGCAACAGAATCAACATATATAAAACCAATAAAGAAGAATGTTGACTTGCCCTAATAGCTTCTTTGATCACACACCACAATCTTCTTTTAACTGTACCTTTTGGCTGCCGCGAAAGGTTGACAAACCTTTCTGATTTTGTAAATATTTGAATTATATTTTAAACGGTTTTTAATTTATTTGCCGGGAATTTTCGGTGTTCCATTAGGAAATAAACGAACTGAGGCCATTTATGATTTTCGTATAAAAATGTTTTAAATTATGTTTGAGAACTGAAATTTACCTCAACAACTGAACGAAATGCTGAATTTGAGAATTCAACGACAATTTGTAAATTTAAGGGAAACAAATTCTTAAGAAAAAAATTATGGAACTTCAGTTTAAACATTTTTGCTGCAATCTGGCAGAATTGCAGAGCTCCAGGGGTGACGTTTATTTTCACACAGTAGGGGTGACGTTAATTTTGACATTGACCTGTAGAACAGTGAATTTTTCTTGCGGTTAACTTTTACTGGTTCAGCCGGTTTCAGTATAGTGTGACTAAGGGAGTTGTACACTTGTCTGCGGCGTACTGATGGGGGAGTAAGCTAGACCTGAGTACGCGCTGGTACAAGGCAAACCATAAAAACGCCCGCACTTCACATGAATACACAAACTCGTTCATGGATTATTCCACAAACATTAAAATGTTTTTTTCGTCGCAAATAGCTTTTAAAAATTGTTGATGCAACGTTAAACAATATTCAAAAACAACTTTTAGCATCTGCGAAGAAAGGAAAGTGGCAAAATATAAACTTTCGGATATATCTAAAATGTAAAAATGATAATGAAGATAGTTTTAAAGATTTTACCTACGTGACGGGTGTAGCTAGAGCAACTGGATGTTTTTACTTATCCTTACCACCCGGCCTCACCAGTGAAATTAATGTCGAGGTTAAATTGTTAGTTTACAAAGTTTATAATTACTGAGAGATTATGATTTATGTCTATTTTCATTTTAAGATAAATTGGTAATTTTGGCTACTCACAAAAGCAGTAAGTAGACGGGCAAGTACTCGTAGGTGTTAAGTAGTACGCCCTGTCTTCATCACACTTCTTAACTCTAACGTTAAATGTTTCAGCACAGCCTCCATAAGGCGAAACCATGCACGCAGTTATGTTATGTATTGCTGTGTCATTTGGCAAGGTACCTGCAATTAAGAAATAGTTTCGTACAGTTATGATATCAAATTATTACTTTTTTAAGTATTTAATATGGCCAGGGTAAATGATTATATTTAACATGGTATGTTCTTTACTGCTATTTCAAGGTATTGTGTTATTTGACCTATTCAGGTGTAAATGATGACTGCTTAACCTTGGGAGCACCCGGTCAGACTTCCCTGGTGGAAGTTCACGTGTCTAACTTAATTTTTTAGTTCCAAAGTTTTATACTTTGCTTCTGGATTGTGATTCGGACATGGATTAGTATGTTTGTTTTTTGGTTTTGTCAAAATTGTAGTTATTTATCTAAATGTCTAGATAATCACCTATTTAATATCGAAATGTACTTTAAATTAATGGTTGTACATCCTGTAATTTCGACCACCAATCGGATAATTTTATCACCATAAGATTTTGTTAAAGGCAGGTCATACAAATTGAATAATGATATAATGCTGTTTAAATTGACTAAATGAATATTATGTTTTCCACGAAATTAATTTTTTATTATGTTGACGATAATACACTTCATGAAAACGTTATTAAACATTGTAGCGAT
>CM037869.1:50595350-50642850 GCA_021292105.1 Anadara kagoshimensis
ATCGCTACAATGTTTAATAACGTTTTCATGAAGTGTATTATCGTCAACATAATAAAAAATTAATTTCGTGGAAAACATAATATTCATTTAGTCAATTTAAACAGCATTATATCATTATTCAATTTGTATGACCTGCCTTTAACAAAATCTTATGGTGATAAAATTATCCGATTGGTGGTCGAAATTACAGGATGTACAACCATTAATTTAAAGTACATTTCGATATTAAATAGGTGATTATCTAGACATTTAGATAAATAACTACAATTTTGACAAACCAAAAACAAACATACTAATCCATGTCCGAATCACAATCCAGAAGCAAAGTATAAAAACTTTGGAACTAAAAAATTAAGTTAGACACGTGAACTTCCACCAGGGAAGTCTGACCGGGTGCTCCAGAAGGTTAAGCAGTCATCATTTACACCTGAATAGGTCAAATAACACATGATACCTTGAAATAGCAGTAAAGAACATACCATGTTAAATATAATCATTTACCCTGGCCATATTAAATACTTAAAAAAGTAATAATTTGATATCATAACTGTACGAAACTATTTCTTAATTGCAGTACCTTGCCAAATGACACAGCAATACATAACATAACTGCGTGCATGGTTTCGCCTTATGGAGGCTGTGCTGAAACATTTAACGTTAGAGTTAAGAAGTGTGATGAAGACAGGGCGTACTACTTAACACCTACGAGTACTTGCCCGTCTACTTACTGCTTTTGTGAGTAGCCAAAATTACCAATTTATCTTAAAATGAAAATAGACATAAAATCATAATCTCTCAGTAATTATAAACTTTGTAAACTAACAATTTAACCTCGACATTAAGTTTCACTGGTGAGGCCGGGTGGTAAGGATAAGTAAAAACATCCAGTTGCTCTAGCTACACCCGTCACGTAGGTAAAATCTTTAAAACTATCTTCATTATCATTTTACATTTTAGATATATCCGAAAGTTATATTTTGCCACTTTCCTTTCTTCGCAGATGCTAAAAGTTGTTTTTTGAATATTGTTTAACGTTGCATCAACAATTTTAAAAGCTATTTGCGACGAAAAAAACATTTTAATGTTTGTGGAATAATCCATGAACGAGTTTGTGTATTCATGTGAAGTGCGGGCGTTTTTTATGGTTTGCCTTGTACAGCGCGTACTCAGGTCTAGCTTACTCCCCCATCAGTACGCCGCAGACAAGTGTACAACTCCCTTAGTCACACTATACTGAAACCGGCTGAACCAGTAAAAGTTAACCGCAAGAAAAATTCACTGTTCTACAGGTCAATGTCAAAATTAACGTCACCCCTACTGTGTGAAAATAAACGTCACCCCTGGAGCCCTGCAATTCTGCCAGATTTGCAGCAAAAATGTTTAAACTGAAGTTCCATAATTTTTTTCTTAAGAATTTGTTTCCCTTAAATTTACAAATTGTCGTTGAATTCTCATATTCAGCATTTCGTTCAGTTGTTGAGGTAAATTTCAGTTCTCAAACATAATTTAAAACATTTTTATACGAAAATCATAAATGGCCTCAGTTCGTTTCATTTCCTAATGGAACACCGAAGAATTCCCGGCAATAAATTAAAAACCGTTTAAAATATAATTCAATATTTACAAAATCAGAAAGGTTTGTCAACCTTTCGCGGCAGCCAAAAGGTACAGTTAAAAGAAGATTGTGGTGTGTGATCAAAGAAGCTATTAGGGCAAGTCACATTCTTCTTTATTGGTTTTATATATGTTGATTCTGTTGCTTTTTTTACATTTGTTTTTAAAAAAAACACTGATTATCCTAAAAAGGCAACGCCCCTGCCCATCATTCCAGATCTACCAAGCGTTTCCTAGAGTCAATGCAAATTCATATTTAGATTGGCCATCAAACTCGCCAGATATGAGTCCGATTGAAAATCTGTGGGATGCTTTGAAAAGGAACGTCACAATGGACAATCCAAATCGTCTAATGATCTTTGGGAAAGCGTCAAAAGGCATTGGTACAGGATAAATAAGAACTATCTTGAAAAGTTATACGACATCTTCCCAGACGTGTTCAGTCTGTTATAAGAGTTCGTGTACCTCAACTAAGTATTAATGGTGTTTTGTTTGTACGAAGGCGATATTAAATATCTAATGATTGGTTTCTTTGTCTTGTTTTCTATTTTATAATGTCGTTCATTTACTTTTCAGCTCCAAATTATTTCCTTTTTTTAATCAAACATTAAATAATTGATTTTCGATAGTGGTGACGTTGTCACGTTAATTTTGACACAGTAGGGGGTGACCTTAATTTTGACATTGACCTGTACATGTGGTCTGAGCGAAACTCGAACTCGCATTGGTGTGTCACCCTTGTTTTATAGACGAACGTCTTATCCATAAGACCTCCATTTTTGGCAAAAGGCAAATGACCAGCTCCGAATGTAACTACAGAATTAAGGTCTGATAAAGTTTTGTTATTTCTAGTATATACATAGACATGTCAACAAATGACCAGGTGTTCCACACGTTTTTAAATATACAACAAAAACTATGTTTTATGGAGAACGTTTGTTAAAGAGTAAGCTTTTATTATATTTAATTTAATCATTGTAATTAATATAGTACATGTATTTATTTTTTTTTTTTTTTTTTTACTTTTTTTCAGGATGCATCACGAAACTATACAGGTACGTGCGTGTGCATAATGCAGATAGAAAAACAATGTCTTTTTATAAGAAAACAGAAATCCAGGATAGGCAAAGACAACATTAACATCCCATTGTTCCTAGTTCGTTTCATGTATATTGACACTTCCTGTATATTTACAAAACCTATAACTGCTTCAGTGGTTTTGTATTTACACACCTTGTTTTAAATGCTGTTAGTCTCGCATTTTTAAATATGTATAGTTTTTATAGAGAATTTTTCAAAAACATCATTTTTCACATTAATTATTTTAGACTTTTACTTAGTTTCATTTATAAATACGTATATAAAATATATAAATAGGTACTTCTAGAAAATGATATTAATATTCATTAAAATAATATTAATGTTAATAATAATTATATATGAAAAAAAGAATAACAAGCATTTATAAATCAGAAAAGGGAAAAGCTACTTTTGATGTACTAACAGAAAAGAGAAAAATGCAGCTGCTACACCAGGCTTGAGCCGGAACCTTCCTAATATTAATTTTGATTGCACACATATGACGGGTGTAGCTAGCTAAAAATGTACTAGGTACTTAACCTTTCGGAGCACTCGACGCCACTTTCAATTTTTATCCTAATTGTCAGTTTCAAAGTTTTAGCTTTGCTTTGGTATTGTGATTTGAAAATGGATGTGTGTATTTTATTACATAGCTACATAGTGATATCCGGAAAAACACCACTAAGTGTTTCCATTAACTTTTCTTTGTTTGCTGTTGGTGCTTTTAAATACTGCAAAATACAATCAACACAATGCCAATACATTTTGTAGTAAATCTGAAAAGGAAAAACATACTTACACAATGAAAGATGAAAATCTAATTTTTCTTTTTTTTTTTTCAGATGTAGCTCCCATCTGGACACCAAATTCACTATCAGTTAAACCAGATGTAGATTTCGACATTGCTGTCAATCCTAACTATTATTTCACTTGCAGTTTTACTCCTGCAAATGAACCACTTTTGTACGAAATAGAATGGTTTGTAAATTTAAAGAAAATAAAAAAGACTGGATATTTGCCTGAAAGTGACCTTTTGAATTCAGGGCGGTTAAACGAATCAGATTTGATATCCAATGGTTTTCAACTAATATCATGGTAAGATGTGGATTTTGACATACCGTTTTTATTTTTAATTTATACGCTGCATGCATGATTATTCTTAAACAAGCAGTCAAATTCTGTAATTTTAGGTTACAAGCAAATAGTGTATACAATCATATTAAAATAGGCTAAAATAAAATATAGCGCTTAAAGGGACCGTGTTTAAAATGGTATAAAACTTTTACAACGAATTTAAACTTTAAGTCATCGTGGGATGGCATCGTTGCATTGTAATCTTTGTACTTTATATGGGACTTAATCGAAAACAAACATACTAATCCATGTCCGAATCATAATCCAGAAGCAAAGTAAAAACTTTGGAATTGACAAGTTAGGTTAGACACGTGAACTTCCACCAGGGAAGTGAGGCCGGGTGCTCCGGAAGGGTAAGTACATCCTGTTTAGCTAGCTACACCCGTCACGTGTGTAATCAAAATTGTGTGAAAGTAATATAGAACTATGAGACGTCAAATATATCCAGGGCAATCCTGGACAGAGAGACACCAAACTTATCAATAATCTGTAATGACGGCCATAAAACTTTTTAAAGCCTTGATAAGCCTAGGCTACACCGAAGTGACCAACACTTACGATGAGTATTATCTATTTGCATGTGTTTTACTTGAACAAGGCAGTAATTGTAAATTTCTCTTTCCCTATCCGCAAAAACCTGACAAAAGGTTAAGTGAATCAGAGAAACTTGCTTAAACTCACATCGTGCACCTAACATATTTGGAATCTATGACACTTGAATCTAGTATTTGTTCTATCAACTTGTTAAATGAGCATATTTAAATATTTTTAGATATCTTGTGGCATTACAGCTGTAAAGTCTTTGCAAGGAGAGCCAGGCAATTATACACAGAGTGCAGAATATTATGCTGGTATCAGGGTATGCATAAATGCAAACATAATAATATGCATTGCTAAAAACGAATTTATTTTTATGAAAAACGTTATGTTATTTTGTGTGGGCTTACAAATGGAACATCGAACTATGAACTAAGCGCACCAACCGCTGGATCACCATAACCGTGGTTAGTATGTATTTACAGATCAGTCTGTTTGGGTCAATTTGGTGTAAAATTTATCGTTTGGCTTCCTTTCTCATCGGACGGATCTGACAAAGACTTAACAATAAGTAGTGACTGTTCTTTTTTGCCAAGTACTCGGCATTTTGATATGGAAGTCACGATATACTTCGGAGATCTTTAGACCGATGTCCCCTCTCAAGGCAAAAGTGTCATGTTAAAAAGCCAATCTTGCCAATTACCTAAATTGCACTGCAATAGAAGATGGCGACGTCTTGATATAAGCGGAATTTTTTTGATTGGAACATAAAACTAATTAGATAAAAAAAGCAATCATTCCGCTTTCTTATCCCTCTTGGCTGTGACGGTAACTTATTTCGGGTTATCTGTCCGGTACATTTTCTTAAACATTTATCATCAAGTGGAATGATAAAAAATTAAGCCATATACAGTATGTGATCAATGCTTTAGTCTTTTATAAGGGATCATTAGAAAAAGGTTGAAATTACAGCACAGTAAACAAATAACGTATGGAACAAGTATATGAAATTAAATGTTTTGGGCATTCCTTTTTAACTCTTGCATGGGTTTTAATCTGATTTTCACCAGCTTTAAAAGACACAGCTTCAGATATTACACATGGTGGTCCAGTTAATTTTAAGTTTATGGTCATAGCTTGATGTTAAAACTGGAACAAATTATCAAGACGTTACTGATTCAGATTTTTTTTTATTTTTCCCGAGGCAATTACAATTTAGGTATATATGTTGTCACAAGGACGGGTCGTATTCCTTACCCAGCCCAGGCTCGCCTACATGTATCCGTATTAAGTCTTTTTTTTTTTTTTTGGTTATTTCATTATTTTGCTCGAAACCTTTTTATAGTCAAATTCTATAACTGGCCTATCGGTGTATTTGGAGAATAACTCTGTATTGTTCTTTGCTATCTAATTCACTGGTTTTTTACTGGTGGTCATGTGTGTGGAGTGATGGGTCCAAATTCTTTCAAATGACATAAATGGCGAAAGCGAAACGTTTCTACTGCGTTTGAGCAACACACCATGTTTTCCATTGTATGCCTCTTTTAAAGACGGCTCCTTGGTTAATACACCGAGTTTCCATTCATGAAATTGTTATTTCGACTTTAAAAACAATATTTGATCCGGTTTGTCAGTTAGTTTTGTTCATAAGATTATCTTGATGTTTCCTGTACCCGTGACACAATACCCAGTTATCCTAGAGCCTCTGATATTAGCGCTATTGAAAGATTGGCGCAGCTTGCAACATAACACCGCAAGGTTCTAATGTAACTTTACCACTTATGCTGTTCCTTTAAAATGGTTTTCTAAGAGAAAACCTCAAACAAAAGTGAAAAGTGCTGAACTTGTTTATATTTTTTAGGTTTTGAATAACACAATTACTATCCAAGCCGGTAAGATGCATATATATATCTGAAACCAACTGTTCCTATAGCATGTCCAGATTACATTCTGGAGCCTTATTGCAATTACGCTATATGGATGGATGATAATTATGATTCATATGAATGCACCGGGGTAATATAGGTTCCAACCAAAGATGTGGAGTGGACATAGAAGGAGCAAAACGTACAGAAACAACATGGTGGAAAACAAGACAATGGGAACGCGAAATACCAATGTTGATAAAACATAGAGACCCTACTGTCTATGACAATGAAAGAGTTTACACATTACGATTACAAGTATCAGATACTAAGTTTAACGAAATACTTAAAAAATGGTACTGGATGATGTAAAGGTAATAAGTCCAACTTGTTTATGTAGATGATTGTGTTTGTGAATAATGCTGTTGGAGCTGGTTGTTGATTAACGTGGCATCGGCAATTTTTCAGCTATTCGCAACGAAAACGACTTAATTTATCTCTATAGAATAATCGATGAACAAACCCGTGTATGCATGTTAAGTGCGAGTGTTATATGGACTGCCCTAAATCGTGTACTTATGGGGACTATGAGGTGCTAGCACACCGTGTCAGTACATTACAGACATGCATACTACTCCGCCAGTCACATACATATCATAGAAGTTCACGTGTCTAACCTAACTTGTCAGTTCCAAAGTTTTAACTTTGCTACTTGATTGTGATTCGGACATGGATTAGTATGTTCGTGTTTGATACTGACACCAGGTGAACCAATAAAGGCAAACAACAAAGACAATTTACTTTTCTACATGTGGTCTGAGCGGGACTCACACACACATCTGTATGTTAATATACAAATGTATGTGTAAAGGGCCCAAAATTTTAACTTATAAACATTAATTTATATTTGGGTATATTAGGTGTTTTCTTGTGACTTTTGACTAAAATATTTCTAAATTGCATTTTATTTGACGTCGATGTACATGTCTGTCCAGTGATTTTATACTCCTCTTCTAAATTACAGATTTTGTTCTTATATCATTCTTATAAAATGGATTCATAAATAAAATATAAATTTTGCAATGAAAAACTTAAACGTATAAAAAATTATATATAATTACCATATTAATGAATAACTCCAAAGTATGCGTCATGAACGCAAAATTATAACTTTTTATATGAAAAAAACAATAATAAGTTGGTGAAACCAAGCATTAAAAATGTATATAAAAACATAGTATTTAAACATTTTAATCAAATTCACACAAAAATGCTTAAAACATTCTAATCTTAAATTGTGGTTTGTTGTCATTTAAACAAAAAACATCCTGTTTGGTTTTTAGAATCAATAGTTTTCTATTAAATATCTTTATATTTATGGATAATGTGCATACTAAGTGACTATATACGTGTGTTTCAAAACATCCTCCGTTTATGACCATTATTTGATTTTTCTGTCAGATAGAGCGGTAAAAATGCCATTTAATGGAATCCAGAATAAACTAGAGTTTTGAAGAAAATGTTAAAAACAAATAGTTTCTTTAATACAAAAAACTATTTTTGTAATATCGAAAATATTTAAGATGTTGTTTGGAATAGTCCTGATTATACCATTTAAAACTGGAGAGGGACACTTAACACAGGGGTAGACATGGATTTTTATCATTATAACTGCAGTTATTTTTTTATCTTTTAAAAGTCGTTGTTCATAAGTTGGAGAATATATGTATCGACAGAGTCATTATTGAACCTCAATTTTCGACTTCATAGTTTAGTGGATCACACATTGTATAAAAATATTCTTCGTCAATATCAAGTCGTAAAAAAGTGTAACTGTGAACAAACACGTGATTAAAATCTAAAATTTGCAAATATATTTAAAGATGTCTCGTTAATGTGAATTTCCATGCTTCAGCAATTGCATCAAGCGGATGACATATGATCGAGTAAGTATACGTTTATTCGGGTTTCCAATGTTTATTCTTTTTTCAAGATATAAATGTTTGAAGAAAAAAATATTCATTTTAGGTTTGTTAATTTCTGCATTGTTACATTGGTCTTAGTGCAAAGTATTATATATTTTTAATCTCTACTGTAAGATTATAAACTCCAAAGTCAAATTTCGATTCAATCGTATAAGGCTTAGTACTTATATTCTTATATGTCATTGTAATTGCATCCGATAATTCGATTTCAAATCGGGTTGAAAATGCTTTTTGGAACGTTTCGAACTAGTTTTATTCATTTTTATTCTATTTTTAGGTAATGATTGATTCAAAAGAGACACAGGTTTTGCAAGGTAAAATGTGCTATGGCGTAGTCGATCCACATATGCGAACCTATGACGGAAAGTAAGATATACATGTACTGAATTTACCGTATACTTTTCAATTTTAAAAACCAAACATACCAATCCATGTCCAAACCACAATCCGAAAGCAAAGTAAAAATAAAAATACTTCAAAGCTGGCAGGCAAAAAAAGCTAAACGTGTGAACATCTAAAAGGGAATTGAGGCGAAATATTCCGGAAGTGTAAGCACTTATTGTTTAATTAGCTACATCCGCAAAATGTGTAATGAAAACTAGGAATCGAACAAACCTGAAACTATAAGAATCAATAATATACATACTAATCCATATCCTATTCACAATCCAGAAGTAAAGTAAACACTTTGGATCTGAAAAGTTAGGTTAGACACGTTAACTTCCACCAGGGAAGTGAGACCAGTTGCTCTGAAAGGGTAAGCATCTCATGTTTAGTAAGCTACACCCGCCACGTGTGTAATTAAAATTGTGAGAAAGGAACATGATAATATGAATAATATGAATAAATAACAAAATAATTAGAATTTTCTGTGTCTGTAAGACGTTTGACCTTTTGTCTTTCAATACGTTTTTGTCATACGTGTTTTTGATACGAGATTTTGGTTGGATTGATGACATGTGTCAAGTATATTTATATCAATATAGGTGTAAGGTTAAGATGTTTTTTTTTCTGTGTCATATAAGTACCTTAATAGGTTTCTCTCTGTATATCAGTTACGCACCATATATGATATTGCCTTTGTTAGATTTGATAAAATACAATTTGGTGCTTATATTTTTCTAATTTAAAAATCTTTCAAATATTTTGATTTTCACAACATTTGTCTGAGAATATCTGTTAAGTTTTGTGCTGCAGAAATTAAAAAAAGTTTAGTAATTATATTTATTTTTAATTGCTTTTAATTGCAATTTATTATAAGAGACTTCTTAAAAAACGAAAAGGAAATTGCAATTTTTGAATCTCAAAAGTATGTGCTTAAAAACAAGTTTGCAATATTAATGACAAACAAAAAAATTCAATCTATTTTATATTTGTTTTTAATAAGATATAATTACATTATTAATGTATCAGCACTAGAATATCCTCATCAGTAATACTAGGACCACAATTGTGAATCAAAATCATTTCAAAGTGATGGAAAATACCTAGAAGTTCAAAATATATACAAACAACTTTAAATAGCGAATAAAACACTTTGCCCTAGGGAGTATCCCTAAGGTTTTAGAACTTAACTAATTTTGTTTTACTGTGATAAAGTGTTGAAGTGTTGACGTTTTGTGTTTTTCTTTTATTTAATTTAATTTTAATAAATATTTTAGTAATTATGAAATGCAAATGGAAGGCTCATATTTAATGTACAGACACACTACATTAAACGTAACGGTAAGCTAACTTAAGATATTATTTAAATAAAAAAATGTATCGACATTTTTTTATTTTTAACATTATATTTTTTGAAAGGATGAACCAATAGCAATAGAACACAAACACATCGGTTCATGTCTGAAGCACAATTCCATCTTTGAGACTGTCAAATTAAGTTAAACGCGCGACCTTCTGCAGCTAAATGAATGTGGGTGCTCCGGAAGGTTAAGCACCTCCTTTTGGCTAGCTTTACTAGCCACCTGTGACATTGAACTTAAGAATTAGAAAAAAACAAATAAAAATTCCATTTATTGTAATATATATCGAAGAAGCAGAGTCAAAAACAAATATACCAATCAAAGACAAACGTATCACTAAATGTCAAAAGCATATTCCTAAAGAAAAAAAAAACAAAACTAAAGGTTGATCAATGGTAAAAATTGTTTTAATAGAAACTGTCAGGAGATATCGTGTAAATCGAGCGTTTCCAGATGACTCTTGTTTATCCTTAGTTCTAAATCTTTAAATTTTTGTTTATTAAACTCTATGCGTTGTATTATATCTGATTCCTATTAATATGTATCTGAATTAACTATTTATAGGTACAAGTCAAAACGACTAAATGTTGGCCTTGGAATGCTTATTGCTTTTGTGGAGTTGTCATCAACGCCGGAAAAGATGTTTTCATGTTATACGTATGCCAAGATTTTAGAGTAAAAGTTGATCGGTTCCTTAGATGTGATGATGGATTACTGAAAGCTTCCAGCAAAGGAGGTTCCGAATATAAGGTAATCAAAAACAAATATACTTATCCATATCCAAATCACAATCCAGTAAAAACTTTGGAACTGACAAGGTAGGTTATACACGTGAACTTCCACCAGGAAAGTGAGGCCGGGTGCTTCGGAAGGGTAAGCACCTCCTGTTTAGCTAGCTACACCCGCCACGTCTATAATTAAATTGTGTGAAAGGAACATGGGACTATGAGACGTCAAAAATATCCAGGGTAATCCTGGACACAGAGACACCATATAAGGTAAGATAGTTATCATTTCATATTTTAATTCTAGTCTTTAAGTAGAATAATAAACTTTTCACACAACACATATGAAAATCAATTAGGTTGACTACTTTCTTTAAACATTCATTCTAAATTCATTCTGTTCATGAATAAAAAAGCTAAATGATGTTGTGCATATTGAGTAATTAACAATTCAATACATATATAATGCTTATTGCTATAAACAGCAAAAATCATCACTATTGCATTGTGTTCGATCATGTTCGATTGCAAAATTGCGAAAATCCGCATGGTGATATTTAAAATGGTGAACAGTTATTCTATTATGCAATTTTTTATAGCTTTTATTTAATTAGGAAAAGGTGGTAAAAAGTCGTAGCGTAGTTCAATTTTTCTTCCATACTTGACAATTTCTAAGGCCTCTGCCAACAAAATTCGACAAATCGCATAAGTCACATAACCCATTCTAATCACAATCAAACAGAAACATATTTTAACATATAGACTTCTAAAAGTGAGACGAGATAACTTTATATTGTGTCTCTATATTTGACTCACTAGTGATATGACCTTCATCTTTGTTTTTTATATAGTCAAGTACATGATAATTGAATTTAAAAGTCTGTATTGCATCTTTAAATAGAGTTCGTCGCTGTACCATGTGATCAATACCTCTTAACGTTTGTGCGGAACGTTTTGGAAAACGTCAACGTCACATATTCCGGGAACACGTCGGCTCATGTTATTCCATATCCATTGGAAATACGTGTTGCGCACAAACGTTATTGGGTATCACGTGGTACAGCGGCGAACACCATTTGAATTGAAATATATTGTTTTGAAAACAATGTTGCTTCATTCATTCCAGGTATTTCTACCAACAGGAACCATTGTTGAAATGAATATTATACGAAATAATTTTATAAACGTGTATATCTATCCGTCTGTTTCGGATAAAGAAAAAACTGAAGGATTATGTGGGTACTTTGACGGAAAAGCTGACCACGATTTCAAATTGAGAGACGGATCGTTCCGACCCACACCGATTCCCCATTCATACGTGGATGACTTCTCAAACAGCTGGAGGTAAGTGTGATAAACTGTGCGGAAAAGACCACGCATGCGGAAAAGACCACTCACGATACTATTTACTTTCCTAAGAGATTGTTTTGATACTGATTTTCGCTTGAATTATATAGACATTTTTTTAAAGTTACCGGCGGCTAAAATGGTTACCCTTATATTTAGTTGCTCTAACATATTTCTGGTAATTATGCCCCCCGCTTAAAAAGTGCGGGGTGGGTATATAGTGATAGGGGTGTCTGTCCGTGTCTCCGTCCTTCCGTCCTTCCGGTACACCTTAGGTACCTATCTTTTATCCGCATCTCCTCCCAAACCCTTCAATGAATTTTCATGAACTTTCACGCAATCATTGTGATTTAATGTAGATGTGTATCTTCTATTAAAAATTTGATCCGATGGTTTTTTTATGTGGGGGGAGCGGGGTATTTTTTAGAGCTTTTGGCTCACAATTTTCTAGTTCAAATTTATCATTTGAGCCCGTCCAATTTGAAACGTCCCTTATGTGCATTATCATTTATTTCTGTACATGGACTCATTGCTGGTTGACTAAGCGTTTCCGACAAGTTCATTAAACAATACGTAGTATTCACAAGACCAACTCCCTCCTTTAGGGGTCTTTAAGGAATCCTTAAAGATCTTTAAAGATGTCCTTAAAGATCCTTAAAGCCTCCTTAAAGACCCCTTTAAGGACCACCATCTTCTTTAAGGATCTTTAAGGCTTCCTTACAGATCCTTAATAGAACTGAAATTTTAAGAATCTTTAATGCGGCTTTAAGGATCTTTAAGGATCACCCTGACATACACATGTATTAAGGATGCACCATTATTTATTTATTTATTTGGTATATATTACACAAAAATAATTGAAGAAAAACGCGATTAAAAATAAATGTCCGGTGATAAAATTTCATGATTGTTTTCAAAGTAATTAATTAAAAAGTTAATTAATTAATTAATTAATTAATTAATTAATTAATTTATTTATTTATTTATTAAACTGAAAAAAGTGTAGTTTTGACTTTTTATTATTATGGATTTATGCCCATAGGTAATAAACAGATCATGGTTTCTAATTGATGATCATCAACATTTCCCCGGTATCTCATCAACAACTTACTTAACTAATTGATAACACTAAACAGAAGCAAATTCAAACTCATTTTAACCAGACGATAGTATATTCTACCTGAAAAAATTTACCGTATGTTGTTAATCTCTTTAATTACCTAGATGGATTTAAATTTTAATGGAATCTGATGATTAATCTACATGAGTAGTAATGTTAGGGATACTTTAGATACTTTTTACCAATTGTTATTTGTGTGTAAATAAATAAATAAATAAATAAATAAATAAATAAATAAATAAATATTTTTAAAAACTTTAATAAGTATATGAAATATGAGATAGAGAGATAGAGAGAGAGGGCAGAGTGAAGACTTGTACATCATCAGTTTTTAAACTACCATTATTTGATATTTCTTATTTCATGACCTTGAAATGTGCATTCATATAAATAAATAAATAAATAAATAAATTATCATATAAAATAATAAATAAATAATCAAATAAATATATAAATAATCATATAAATAAATAAATAATCAAATAAATAAATAAACACTCATATAAATAAATAAAAAAATAAATAAATAAATAAATAAATAAATAAATAAATAAACCACAATTTTATAGACAAAACTGGTAGATTCATTTGCACTATCTTCTTCATGTAATAATTTCTCGATTGATTCAATAAAATAACTTGGATTCTCTGATCAAGTTGTTTATGGAGAGAGGAGAGATAGATAGATAGAGAGAGAGAGAGAGAAACTCGGAGCTGAGAGTTGTCTATCGGAACTTTTTACTACAAGCGAAAACTATAAGCATGATTTTCTAATCATAGAATAGGTCCGCAATCCAAGTTAACGAATTTCGGGCTAATAAAGTTGTGATTTATAATGAAGCAATTAAAAAAAAAAAATTATTATCATCGACATTTATTTTAAGTTAATTATCGTTTTAATTTGTTTTCTTGCCGAAAATGGGGTTTTCTGTGTGTTTCCGTTTCATTAATAATCCTAGAACTGACAGCCTCAATATAACTAGCAAAATCTTGATCTTACTGTCTTGGTTCACATCTTTAGGGAAAATCTAGTGTGTGAAAACTCGCTTGTCGAATATTGGTTCTAATATCAATGCACTTCGATTTCTTTCACTATCCTTGAACTTAAAGTCTCTACACAAGACTATACAATTTTGTTACAAACTGACAAAATATTAAACTGGGACAGGTCATAATCTCAGAAAATTTGTCAGTTCGCTCAGGTTTTACATTCTTGGCCATTCTAGAATTCTTATTTATTGAATCAAATAATATATAAGTGAAATAATCTTGACACAGGAATGAAACTCTATACTCTGCTATCCCGTTATCCTGATTAGGTTGAGAAAAAAGTAAAAAGTTTTCTCCAGAAATAAATCAAATGGTGTTGTTCAAACACAAAAAGATATTAGCAGTCTGCAGCTGACGTTGGAATATTGTCATATCTAGGAGAGAAAGAGAGAGAGAGGAGAGAAAATTTGGATTTGCAGTGTCGTGTACTTTTTACGTTCTGTTTAAAAATAATTCAAAAAATGGTAAATCATGCAGTGTCAGATCCAGCGGGATGGAGGTAGGTGGGCGGGGAGGGGGGCACCCCAACATTTGCCCCTGCTTTCCGACTTTTTTCCCTCTCGCTTACCGCAAATTGTCAAGCAACCAGTTGATGGACCAGTTAATTAGTGGTACTAATTAATTAATTCGTGTACAGGTAGGTAATTGCAATCAGAGGATGATGTAATGTAGCAGTTCGCTGAGGTATGAAAGAATTCAGGTAGTGCTGACCAGTCTTAGGTGATAATGTTATTTACCTGATCACTTAGGCATGAAAGAACCCAGTTAGTATTAGTAAATGACGTTAATTAGTAATACTAATTAGGACACTTCTGTCTTGTCAGAAAGCATGAATTTTAAACTGGGCTGTTATCAGTACTTCAAAAATAATTCGTATTCAAGGGCAGATTCCATAAAGAGTGATTCCATTAATCATAAATGAATATTGGGACCAAGGGTCAGGGCCCAGAGAGAGAGAGAGAGAGAGAGAGAGAGAGAGAGAGAGAGAGAGAGCTAATTAGAATGGTACATTTTTAGCACATAAGATGATCTTTTTGTATATTTTTATAGCGCAAAGTCCTATTTTCATATAAAAGTCCGAATTTTTGTACATTTTTTGTACATGTTTTTAATTTTTAATTGGTTTTAATAGATAAATTCCATCTCATTTGACTTTTTTTCTATCCGTCCGTTATTGGCTTTATGGAACAAATCTAAAATGATAAGTGCTATTTTCTGGTAAAAAGGATTCTTCTGTGTTGCACCATTATACTGATTATTTAGTATAATAATGTAATAATTTAATTAATATAATAAAATTAACTTGAAATGTTCAGATGGATGTCATATAGATTATTTGAAACAAGTGTGGAAAAAAGGGGAGGAAGGAGACCTTCCACTTCGGTAGCAGTCAGCTCTGTAGAGAGTCGACTGTCCGCTCTACAAGTGGAAGGTCGCGGGTTTGGTCTCTGGCCGGGTCTGATCCAAAACTTGAAAAGGGTAGTGACTATTCACTCGGATCCGCTTTTGAGTATGACAATGGTAATATTTTTTTAAACAGTTTTACCAGATTTATAACAGTAGGAAATGTCGCTAGTTCTACTGTTTCAATTATAACAAATTATTAAAACTCGTCTTTCCATTTTGTACAGATTATTAAATGTCGCTGGTACAATATTATAGTTGTTTATCAAACAAGGAAATAAGTATTGGTATTACAACAAAAATGTAACTAAATCATAAAAGACAATTTTAAATAAAATTTACTTAAAATTATTGTTTTAATTTCAAGAATTATTGAAATATTTTAATAAAAAAGCAGTAGTATGATTAAGATTATACAAATAGGAATGGATATCTGATTGATAATTGATCTTTATAAAAATGATGTTTGCCAGTCAGATAAATAAGTGTATTACAGGTAAAGGTTTGATATGCCCGTCTTCCTTTGATCAGAAATCTTAAGTCAGTTAAATTAACCTAAAAATTATTCCTTCAAGAATAAAAGAGCAAACTATAATAATAATAATAATAATAACGAGTACTAATGTAATGATGGATGCATCATTACAATTAAGGCGCCCAAAACGAATAAAAATCAAACCCTGTATTTAAAACACATATTAGAACTTGTACTTTTGTTGCTTTTTTCCATTTCCATGGCAACGGCTGAAATTTTAAACCTTTAAATAAGTTCTACACACAATAGAAAAACTGTTGAGAAATTTAAAACTTGAATACTTTTTTATTTTAAGATTTAATTTTATATAGAGAAGTAGTACATCAATCCAATTGGTTGAAATTCAAACAATAGACAAAGTTGATTGACATCACCTATACCCAATATCACAAACCATTGTTTTGATGAGCTAATGATGTGTTGATTTTAAATTAATCCAAGCATTTACCCATATAATGTCATACTGATAACTAAATGCATCTACTCTATCGAATTGAATAATAAATCATGCCCAATGGACAAATGACCATTAGTGTTGCTTATAAAAATATTTAGCTTAAAAGCTTTTAGACATGGATCAGTGATTACTTAAGTATCCTTGACAATGAAAATTCATGCTTATTGTTTTAATTCTTAAACAAAACGATAGCAACCAGCCCATGAAGAAAAATGTAGTTTGAGGGTGGGGATCTCAAAGTTAGTACCTAGACCTACCTGTCCCCAACCTCCTATTGGAATGTCCATATGGGTTTACTTTAGTATCAATCTATTCGACTTTTCATAAAGAATAAGAAAATATATATGTTAAGGGTGGGGATCTCAATTGATCAAAAGTTAGTACCCAGCCCCGCTTGTCCCTGCCCTCTTCTGGAAAACGCCATGGGCATTTCTTCAGTATCACTCTATTCAACTTTTAAAACAGAACCGGAAAATATAGTTTCAGGATGGGATATCAACCATTTAAAAGTTAGAACCAAGCCCCGCCCGTCCCCACCCTCCATCAGGAATGACCCCATGGGATTTTCTTTAGCATCACACTATTCAACTTTTTATGTAGAACCAGAAAATATATAGTTTATGGGTGGGGATCTCAACCGTTTAAAAGTTAGCACACTGCCCCACCCATCCCCACCCCTCCCTGATACCGCAGGGAAAATCTACTGATATAGACGTGTGCATCTTGAGATACTGATCATGAATATATGGTTTAATAGTACAAAATAATGTATAGATGGCAAAATTGATCATTGTTGTTTTTAAGACCCCGCCCTCCTTCCCCTCCCCTTATGACCCCATGGGCATTTTACCTCGGCCTCCGGGGAAGGAGATGGGGATCAACCTTCATGTGAAGTTTGGTTAAGATTGGACCAACGGTCTTCGAGAAATTGGTTGGACAAATTCATGGCCGGAAGAAGAAGAAGAAGAGGAAGAATATTAACAATTATAATAATAATAATAATAAGAAACGGTGCAAAAACAATAAGTCGCCAAACTTTGTTTGGGCGCCTTAATAATAATAATAAAATATTTTTTAAATGGAGTAAAACATTTTATTTATATATTTTATTACTAAATCTAAAGATTTAGAGCTAGTCACATGATCCTTAGGCTACCGGGTACTAATATAGTTTAAAAATATATACGCATATTCATTTCGTCCATGGCCTAATGGATAAGGATGTAGAGTCAGGAAAGGATGTAATCTGGGGAACTAAGGGTAGTGAGTTCAAGTCTCGCTGCGAGAGAAATTAGATAAGTAAATTTGTAATAAATGATGTTAAATAATGTGTTCTTCTTTATTTGTGATTTCAGGACTACTTGCAAAACAACCAAAATTAGTATAAATTGATAAAGAAAAATGATTAAATAAATAAGTTTATTTTTTATAAATTTACAAATTTTATAAATAAATAAAAAAATAATAAAATAAAATATTTTTTTTTTAAATAAAATAATAAAATAAAATAAAAACAGTGTAAGAGTATAATAAGTTAAATAATTATATTTAACATCACATTTATATTAATTTAAAATTTAAAAAATGTAAAGAAATTTGTTTTCTGTGTTTATTAAACGAATCCTTAAAGATCCTTAAAGCCGCCTTGAAGATCCTTAAAATTTCAGTTCCATTAAGGATCTTTAAGGATGTCCTTAAAGAGACCTTAAAGACACATTTAAGGTCCTTAAAGACCCCTTAAAGATCCTTAAAGCCCAATTTAATGGGTCTTTAAGGGGGCTTTAAGGATCCTTAAAGGTGACTTTTCTTCTTGTGATTGTCAGTAAATCGTTGATCTATTGCTCATCATAGTTATCTGCTTTTAAGTATTACAAAATTAAGTTATGTAATATATATCAATCAATTAATGATTTGAAAATACATTTTACCTTTCTGTGTTTCGCAATTCAATATCTTAAAAATATTTCGACTTTCATATTTTTGGTCCAAGCGCTACTTATTTGGAATGTCATGTTATGCTATATTTTAGGTTGTTGGACAGTGAAAATTTATTTCCTTCTGTAGACATCGTTTCCAAATATAATTCTCTTTCTTCGATGCCTAATTCAATCCAGTTTTGCTACTGCGAATACAACACTGAGGAGCATGGTACTGAGTATAACCCAACAAGTATCCACCCAGAAGCAAAATGTGACTACCGTGATTATGCAGAATGCAATGATACAATGGAGAGAGAATTTTTCTGTGACCATCATAGATCAAAAGCTTTTGTCGAAAAAATGCCTGAATACGTCATAGATACAAACGTGGTAAGACACTAAACAATAGATACAAACTACCACTTAGGATTTCATTTGTTTTCAAACAAGATACAATGTACATGTATTTCGAAAAAAATGTTATAACGTGACATACGGTACAAAAACACAGTTGTTCGGATTACAACTGTTTTTTATACTAATTCAGCATTCATGTACATTTTGGCAATACCGTCTTCACTATCAAAATTACGTATATTTCTAGAGCTAAATACCCACTCGAAAAATTATCTTAACTACCCGCCTCCGCAATTTAAGATGGATTGACAAGTGTTATTTTTATTTTTCTTATTCAACTACTGTATCGAAATTGGAAGCATGCCTGCACTATATGTGACGTTATTGGTTTAATCTCCGGCCAATATTTGAAAAATAGAAAGTGATTGTTATTTTGGTAAGTGCCTCACACTTAAGAAATGTAAGTCATGAGTTACGTTGGAGGAGATCTTTAAAAACGAATGTCATGTGTAACAGCAGGCGTGACGAGTTTAAGATCCCTCCCTTAACATATAAGCTTGACTGTATTTGGAAGGTCAAAATTTCAACTATAGCTGGTGGCATCTCTGTATAAGTGAAATGTTGTTGATTTAGACCTGAATCCCCATTTAATCATGCACTACTATTAATACTTTGATATTCAGTGACTGTCTGACAAGAATCCGGACAAGGAATTTCAAATTTTGCTACTATTGAATATATTTTGAACATATATTTGTCTTTAAAATTAATATTATTATTGGATGTCTATATCTGCTTTGATTAATATTTTTAGACTAAAAAAGTCAGTGTTACATTTCTTTTTCTAACAATTAAAATTTATGTCATAATTCATTGATGAAATTGTTTTTCTTTTAGCTTAAAAGGAAAAAGAAATCGGCTGCGGTAACCTATACTCAAGCAGAGGCGTATGATCGTTGTTCTCAAGGATTTCAGAATTCACTGTTAGTCCAACTATGTTTTGCAGCTGGTTTGATTGATAACTCATCCTTAAACTTGTGTGTGACGGATCTGATGGTGAGTAATGTTGTTTAGGAGAACATGTAATTAATTTCTTACCACGTTTAAAATAGGTACACCTGAAAAAAGTAATACTTCAGGATATAGACCTTACACATCACACTAACATATTGATCCTTGTTCAAATCAAAATTTAAAAAAAACAAAGCTTAAACCGGCAGATTGAGATCATGTAGTTAAACAGGTAATCTCACAACAAGGTAATGAAGCTGAAAGTTTCAGAATGGTATCATCAATTCAAAAAAATCGAAACAAAAACAAATTGACCCATGTTTGAATCACAAAACCAAAAGACGGTGATCATCTACATGGAACAAGGCTCATATTTGCAATAAAGACATTACCTTTACTTCGAAAATCCTAATTTGCCTACATGGAACTAATTTTTTTTTAAATATCTTAATTCAAAATAACTTTTAACAATTGAAATTTGCAATGATGTATCTGTGTTTGTAGATAACTGGAAACGATTTATGGATTAATGAGCACATCGAGAGTGTAAGATTACAATGTGTACACGTAATCGACTACAACAATACACTACAAAGGGACATGGAAAATGTTACTGTTGCCATTCAGAGTATAGCCTGCCAAAGAAACTGTTCAGGTCAAGGATCATGTGTAAATGGTAAAATAACAAAATCTGTGTTAATTTACGAATCCATTTTCGGGGTATGAAAAAATGCTAAAAATTACGTGATTAAGAAACTGTTCGGGTCAAGGATCATGTGTAAATGGTAAAATAACAAAATCTGTGTTAATTTACGAATCCATTTTCGGGGTATGAAAAAATGCTAAAAATTGCGTAATTAAAAAATCATAAACAACGTACTAGTTCAAGTTAAAATCAAAATCTGATAGTTTCAGTTAACACGTAAACCTACACTAAAAAAGGAAGGTCGGTTGCTCCGATATACTAGATCCATCCTGTTATAAATCTAGGTACAGTCGTCGCGTGTGATATCGGCATTGAGAACTTTGTTACATTTTGTCACAAACATAGTTTCATATTACAAAACAAATTTATTTTTAATATATGTTTTATATTAGCGTTGGTGTTAATTATATGGAATAAATGTCGTGTGGTATGGTTTTAAAAAATCATGCCAAATTAGGCAAGTCACCTTTGTTGTTTAAGTAATATAAATACATGTACTTTGGTATACCTAGGTACATGTATTTGTAATGATGGATATGAGGAGACGGATTGCTCAGTCACTAAAGCTGACCCACCAGAGATCTTTAGCACGTCACATCAATTAGTGAATGGTACAACGCACAAATATTCCTGTGATCGGTCTACAGACAATTGTCAAGTGATAGAGCTTTATGGTCAAGGATTTGTATATGATCCCCCTCCAGTACTGCTAATAAGAAAGTATCAGGTTTGTGATATGATAAATCAATAACAACATGTCACATATTTTTTAGTCAGTTGGAATTTTTTATCTTCAACATGTCAGCAGCTTTTTAAACGAGGGAATGGAATCTATTTGATAATTGGTCAATCGAAATATAGCTAGTTACCATGGGATCGTCAATAAATCTTAATATCCTCGATCGAAAATGACTTAATGCGCCATATCCTTGCAAATTGTAACCACACATCACTTTGTAGCAAACAACAGACATGGCGTAGAGGCTGCATGAACAATCCGTACGTTAACATAGCTAATGTTGACCGAATACCACTTACAACCTGTGGTAATAATATTATTTGTGGATGTAGGATAATAAATAAAAACAAACATACCAATCCATGTCAAAGACAATATCCAAAAAGCGAAGTAAAAAATAAAACCTAGGGTACTTGCCAAAAAATTGTTGACTCAGGGATATTGCAAGCCTAGGATTATCAAGGCCCTCAAAAAGTTTTATGGCCGTCATCACAGTATTGTTGATAAGTTTGATGTCTCTGTGTCCAGGATTGCCTTGGATATATTTGACGTCTCATAGTTCCATGTTCCTTTCACACAATTTTGATTACACACGTGACGGGTGTAGCTAGCTAAACAGGAGGTGCTTACCCTTCCGGAGCACCCGGCCTCACTTCCCTTGTGGAAGTTCACGTGTCTAACCTAACTTGTCAGTTCCAAAGTTTTTACTTTGCTTCTGGATTGTGATTCGGAAATGGATAAGTATGTTTGTTTTTAATTAATTCGATACAGTAAAAACAATGATATTGTGATATTTTAAACCATATTTATTTCAGATATCGACAGAGTATACAAAACGCCTGAGCAACCTGTATATCCTTTCGTGCACATGGAGAGGGAGATTTCAGGTAGATTGTAACTTGGATACAGTAATCCTACCAAGTGACGTTTTTGTTACTCAATACACATATGAAATATCAAATGATGGCGTTAACTTTGGAAGTATGATGGAGCTTCATGTGTTTCGCGCAACCTGTCAAGAGGTTAGTCACAGTGCAGCTGGTATAACCTACAAATTAAAGGTAACTATTAAAATATGATGATAATGACGATTATTTAATCTCTCAGAGTTTTATGGGTTTTTTTAAATTAAATTACACAAGAGGTGGTGGGTACAGCTAGCTAAATATAAAGTAGTGTCATTTTAAGAACATCCAGCCTCGCTCCCCTGGGGGATGTTCATATCTTTAATCTTATTTCACCATTAAAAGTTTAAGATTGGCTTTACTAATTGCTATTTGGACAAGGACCAGCATGTATAAACGTCTACATTTTTTATGAATCTTGGTCAGATTTTGTATCACGATAAGTGTTTGTAAACTTCTTGTAATCAATAAAAAAATCAAAAACAAACATACGTATCCATGTCCGAATCACAATCCAGAGGCAAAGTAAAACCTTTGGAACTGACAAGTTAGGTTAGACACATGAACAGCCAACAGGGAAGTAAGGCCGGGTGGTCCGGAAGGGTAAGCACCTCCTGTTTAGCTAGCTACACCCGCCACGTGTGTAATCAAAATTGTGTGAAAGGAACATGTAACTATGAGACGTCAAATATATCAAGGGCAATCCTGGACACAGAGACATCAAACTTATCAACAATACTGTGATGACGGCCATAAAACTTTTTAAGGGCATTGATAAGCCTAGGCTTGCAATATTCCTGAGTCAGCAATTTATTTGCAAACAGCCTCCTTCGTTGTACAAAGTCTCCGTAGTGGAAACAAGCTCTACCATAGCGTATTAATTTCTTTAAGTTTTATCATACTTCAAACATTCCTAGTTTGAGTTTTGTTTCATTACTTATATGATTAATTTATTTCAGGACAATTATTGCTACATTAACAACATTTGCCATGTTCATAAATCTACGGATATTAATGATTCATGTAATATATGCAACAGAACGGAGGAGAAATTCAAGTGGTCAAAGTCTAATCAGGGCGGTAGGTTAATTTTTTTCCATTCTAACTTTTGACATTAGGATTTGCCAGACCTGCAAATTATTGTTTTTGCATGCCGCCTTAATTGCTTCTTGTCATTGGGAAGTTTAGATGAACAAGTAACACATATATATTTTTTTCTTCATCGTGTAAGTTTTTGTTTTTGTTTTTTTTTTTTTTTTTGCATTGATGATTAGTGATATATTAATTGTGGTATTTCGTGACGGTTAAAGCTAGCTAACTAGGAAATGCTTATCATTCCACTGTACCTGGACTAGATTCTCTTCTAGCACTTGGTCACTTGTTTAATTTTAACCTTCAGTTTTTAAAATGTTAACTTTTAATTTTGATGGTAATTTTGACAAGGATTGGTAAATGTATGGATTTTATTCATAGTCGTTTAGTATTGGTATTTTGGAAGGACGAAACTGACCTGGAAATTGCATGTCGTAGATAATGAAAATGCATTTTGTTTACATTACACACTGGTCTATCAAATACTTTTCAGACCATTCCAATGATTGACTATAGGCTGATTAGTGTATTGCATAAACTGAACTGATATTTTCGTTGTTCAAGTGATGTTAATCAAAAACACACATATCAAGCCATGTCCAAACCACAATTCCAAACAAAGTAAAAACTTTAAATCTGACAAAATAGTTAAAGACATGGACTATCATCAGGAAATTTAGGTAGGTAATATTATCCGAAAAGGTAAGCCCCCACCCCCCCCGTTTAGCTAGTTACACATCCAACTTGTATAATCAGAATTGAGATTACCTTTGAACCATATCTAGGATAAATTTTGATTTAGAGACGTCAAACTTAGCAACACAATTGTGATAATTCTTGGTTTTATTGTTTTTTAGACTGTTCAACC
Organism: Anadara kagoshimensis; assembly: GCA_021292105.1. Classification (NCBI taxonomy): domain Eukaryota; kingdom Metazoa; phylum Mollusca; class Bivalvia; order Arcoida; family Arcidae; genus Anadara; species Anadara kagoshimensis. Next base: position 50,619,546 of record CM037869.1, read on the forward strand.
AAAACAACACCAAAAGGCAGTGATTCATTAACTATTGGTTTAAGTGTTGTTGGCGTCCTTGTTCTTGTCTCAGCAGTAGTAGTTGGTATTTGTATATGTAAATATCATAAGACCAAGAGCGGGTAAATAAACTGTATTTTTAAAAAAATAAAAAAGCAATATTAAAAATAAAAAACAAGCTTACTCGTGTCCGAATAACAATCCAGATACACAGTCACTTCTTACCGTCGCTATTAGCAGTACTTTTAATTTGATTCTTTTGGAAAACGACGTGTTTTTTAACAAAGGTTATCAATTTTTACCATGTTTAATTTCAGAATGATAAAAAAGCAAAAAGTTAAGAATTGTAGCCAAGAGAAATGGCGAGATTCCAATTATTGTAGATGCTGTTTTATCATTATTAATTTATATGTTATAAATAAGCCGTTTTATGTATTACTTCCCTACAATATCTTAAAAATTAAAAAAAAAACGCAAGTGATCTAATAAAAAAAAACATCCTTATCCATGTCTGACTCACAATCCAGAATCAAAAAGTAAAAACTTCGGAAGTATTAAAATAGAAATTACTAATTTAAGCTTTTATATTTTCTATTTTTTTATTATATTTGGGAAAACGTGACGATAGAATCTATGACGTTTTAATGTCAAGGACAACCAGTAACCTTTCCAAGATATACACTGATTGTAAACCTACAACTGAGGGTACTCAAACACAAACCAGTGTCCTTTCCAACGAGATAGCCAGTAGTTCTACACCTGTAACAACAGATAATCAAAGATCAACAAGCACATTCTTTACTAAAACACCCAGTGATTCTAGGCATGTAATTCCAACTATTCAAAGGGAAGGAACAGCATCTGCAATAGAATTAAGCTTTCAGACAGAATTAATTCCGAGATCAGAAGAGCCAAAAGAATTGAGGAAAGCATCAACTGCCAAAGACATAATGCGTTTGGAGGATTTAGAATAACATTTGCTCAATATATGCATATTTTTCAATCAGATGATTTTTTGTTTCACTGAAATGTAAATAAAAAATATGTCGTGATATTAATATAGGGTTAATAGAAAATCGCAGTATAGGGAAAAGTATAGACAAATAATAGTTTGTCCCACAAGTTTTTGAAAAAACCAGCATAATGTAGTTCTGAATTTAAATTTTCTGAAAATGTAAAAAATACATATATCCTCTTGCTTGCTTTTTCGGTATAAAACTTCAAAGATGTAATTTTATGCGAAAATATTAGCAATAACATCATGATTTTGGACGATTTTGCTCAAGAGTCGGAAACTTGGAAAATTTAACGTCATCGTGTCGTACACTAGAGGTGTTGTGTTTGCGCTTCTTGATGTTATAGTAAACATATTAATTTTATGTTTTTTATACAAATTATTTCATAAATAAGATTATTTTATATTTCTAGTCACTATGGAATAATAATTATAATAATCTTCAGAAACATTTTACTTGTAATAGCTGAAGAACAAGGCTTTATTATCCAAAATAAAAGTCAATGATGCTACTTCGAAAATGCAAGAACACGGGCCGATCAGAGACAGGGAAATATTATCAAAAGCTACATTTCAAACATAAATAAGATATTGAAATTTGAGACCTAAAGTCTTGACTGGAAGGAAAAAATCATTTAAATTCAAAACATTTTGCTTGGCCAAAGGAAGTGACTGAAAACCTTCAAGCTGTAAAATACGTCACTCAAAAATTCCATGCGTAATTCTGCAGATGCATCTGTATTTCAGTATAAATTTTCATGACGTCATTGCAAACAAATTTAAAAAGTCATTGTATATGAAAAATATGAAAATTAAAAAATTTTTAAATCTGAAAGAATTTTGAAAATCGTAACAACATTGAAACGATATCATGAATTTAATTTTGTGAAAATAAACATTAACAATTGAAGGTATAAAAAGGCAAATTTTTAGTGAATCACTGGTATCTGTTGCATTTTTATCCGTGAATAGTATTTATGATACTTTTCTTGTATATTTTCATTATTATTTTTAATTGATAGGTATTATATATCAAAATAAAAAACAAACATACTAATCCATGTCCGAATCACAGCCCAGAAGCAAAGTAACAACTTTGGAACTACCAAGTTAGGTTAGACACGTGAACTTTCACCAGGGAAGTAAGGCCGGGTGATCCGGAAGGGTAAGCACCTCATGTTTAGGTAGCTACACCCGCCACGTGTGTAATCAAAATTGTGTGAAAGGAACATCGAACTATGACATCAAATATATCCAGGGCAATCTTTGACACAGAGACATCAAACTTATCAACAATACCTTGATGACGGCTATAAAACGTTTTGAGGGCCTTGATAAGCCTAAGCTTCCAATATCCCTGAGTCAACAATTTATTTGCAAACAGCCTACTTCGTTGTACAAAGTCCCCGTATTAATTCCCTGCAAGTTATTTATCAAAACAGTTACTTATAGTTAGGACTTAGAATATTACTATCAAAGTGCACAGATTTGTACACGCCGTGTGTAACGTCAGCGTTCATTTGTACCACTTGGCCTTAATAGTTATTAATTTTGAAGACGACTTTAGCTAGCAGCTAAACAGAAGATGACATTTTTTCAAAGCTAGTTAACGTCCTTTCATTATAAACCCATTATAACACTATAGGAATAACACTGAACAATTCGCTAGGCGAATTATGTTACGTGTGCAATGTCCAATTCTTTCATACTTCCATAACAAAAAAATCCTTCCTTTCTTATAATTCAATTTAACTCTTTTTTCAACGATAAATAGCCAAATTAAATAACAAAATTGCCGTAAAAAGTTAAAAAAGCACCGCTACGGCGTAGGAATTCAAATGTCTCTGTGCATTATCCATAAGATGACGTCACTAAAGGCCAATCAATTTATGCAAACGTAGCAGATAAATTTGACCAATCAAAATGCTTTAAACAAAGGAAAGTTGAATTATTTCTGTTGAATAAATTCACCTATCTCTAAAAAACACTTCCAATAACTTTAAACTCATCATATCTGTGTATCAAAAAAAGGCCGTAACTGCTACCTGTTTATCCGAATAAGAGACGATAATGTGTTGGACCCTGCCATCTATTTATCCGAACAAAAGACTATAATAACATTTTACCCCTATCATAACACTTTTGTATCAGAATTCCAAGCCATCAGTGATTGACAAAAATAGTTCATTATCTAATAATTAGCCGTTGATTTTAACCATATTTATCATTTTTATTTTTAGGCAAAATTATAACATGCTAATAAAGAGCTGAATATTTATCGTCATCTTCTTTTTTCATCATCATCATCATCATCATTCAATAGTAAGTTAAACAATGTATTTTTTTTACTTATGTGGAATGCAATATTGTGTTTAGTTAACAAATATTTATTTAAACAATGTTTTCTTTACTGTAAATGTTTTTCTTTTGTATAGAATTAAACACATTGTAATAAGCAATATTTTAAAAAATATTTTTAACAATTTTAATTTAATCTATTATGGACCTCTCTCGATGGAACTGTGCTCCTATAGTGTTGTCTGGAGAGGTATAGTGACCGAGCCGACAGGCTAGGAGAACTGTTCCCGAGGGAGAGGTCCATAATAGATTTAGTACATCACATGTCTGTATTTTCTAAGTAAGTACATCACATGTCTGTGTTTTCTAAGTTAGTACATCACATGTCTTTGTTTTCTAAGTTTTTAAGTCCGAGGGAAGTTTGTATGAAATTGACACAAAACATTGTTGATTTCATCAATATCCATAGATACAAACTCGTCATCAATTTTCCTGGCTATCAGAAATTCATTTAAAATATTACTTTGTGGCCTCCTGTGTTGTTTTCTTCGTAAACACCTGAATTGAAATTCGTAAATCGGCCGTCGTCGGATGCCATTTTGTATCCGACGACAATAATAAACAGCACCACCTGGACAATGGGAAGTAACTCGCTTTTGCTTTGCGGGGGGTCACGCAAGGGGCTATACTTGAATGCCGGGGGACTATACCTAGGTATAGTCCCGCTGCTATGCGTTGTCAAGGACAGATGATTGCTACACGAAATAGAACTCATGTAGTTATCCAATGATTATCCAACAAATTAACATGATGTACTTATTATATGTAGTACATTGCATTCACTTATGTGTTATTTTATCTTCTTCGTAATGTTCTACATTAGTTTAATGTATAATCACCACTAAAATGCATACAATAAAGATTTGTAATTAAAATCATTTACATACGTGTGTTGTCACATGTTTTTAGCTCACCTGAGCCAAAGGCTCAGATGAGCTATTGCAATCTATCACCGTCCGTCGTGCGTCGTCCGTCGTCCGTCGTGCGTCGTGCGTCGTGCGTCGTCCGTCGTGTGTAAACTTTACATTTTAATCTTCTCCTCCAAAACTACTGGGCCATATTTGATGAAACTTAGTGATTATCATGCCTAGGTAACAGCGTTTCAAAATTGTGTTCGGGGTTTGGCCACGCCCAACAAGATGGCCGCTGTTACTAAAAATAGCAAAAAGACAAAAAAATCTTCTTCTCTGAAACCAAAAGATGCAGGCAAATTTTGATTGGATATTTGGATTTAGCATACCTGGGAACATTATAATTGTGTTTTTCATGAAAGATAGACGAAAAATAGGTTACGCGTTTTTTGGGTAAAATAACATAATTTTTAAAATGAGACATTTATTGTTATAACTTCATAACGGCTGAAGATAGTTGTATGGAGTTTTCTCTATTGATCTTGTCTATTTCAATTTTCTTCCAATTGATGTCAAGATCGAAGGTCAAGGTCATGTCCCAGTTTTTGACCTTTGATAAAAAATGCTATTTTTTTAACATTTCTCGTGAAAATGGTGTAGGATTTTCAGTTATTTGTAGGTATTGACATGACGATGATTTTGATACATAGATCAGGGTCATGGGTTCAAAAGTCAAGGTCATAGCTGCGAACAAATATTTAAATGGTTAATTATCTCAAAAACTATAAACTTTTTGTATAGGCATGTATATTGGAATATTGTAGGTATTGGCCTAACGATAATTTTGATATATAGATAAAGGTCATAGGTTCAAAGGTCAAGGTCATAGACGCGAACAAATACTTAAATGGTTAATTATCTCAAAAACTATAAACTTTTTGTATAGGCATGTATATTGGAATATTGTAGGTATTGGCCTAACGATCATTTTGATATATGAATGAAGGTCATAGGTCTAAAGGTCAAGATCATAGATGCAAACTAATACTTAAATGGTCAATTATCTCAGAAACTATAAACTTTTTGTATAGGCATGTATATTAGAATATTGTAGGTATTGGCCTATCGATCATTTTAATATATGAATGAAGGTTATAGGTTCAAAGGTCAAGGTCATAGATGCAAATGAATACTTAAATGGTTAATTATCTCAACAACTATAACCTTTTTGTATAGGTATGTATATTGGAATATTGTAGGTATTGGCCTAACGATAATATTGATATACAGATAAAGGTCATAGGTTCAAAGGTCAAGGTCATAGACGCGAACAAATACTTAAATGGTTAATTATCTCAAAAACTATAAACTTTTTGTATAGGCATGTATATTAGAATATTGTAGGCATTTGCACAACAATCATTTTGATATATGAATGAAGTTCATAGGTTCAAAGGTCAAGGTCATAGATGCAAACTAATACTTAAATTGTCAATTATCTCAGAAACTATAAACTTTTTGTATAGGCATGTATATTAGAATATTGTAGGTATTGGCCTATCGATCATTTTAATATATGAATGAAGGTCATAGGTTCAAAGGTCAAGGTCATAGATGCAAATGAATACTTAAATGGTTAATTATCTCAAAAACTATAAACTCTTTGAATAGGCATGTATATTGGAATAAGGTATGTATTGTCCTAACGATCATTTTGATATATGAATGAAGGTCATAGGTTCAAAGGTCAAGGTTATAGATGCAAATGAATACTTAAATGGTTAATTATCTAAAAAACTATAAACTTTTTGTATAGGCATGTATAATAGAATAAGGTATGTATTGACCTAACGATCATTTTGATAATTGAATGAAGGTCATAGGTTTAAAGGTCAAGGTCATAGATGTGAACGACTACTTAAATGGTTAATTATCTCAAAAACTATAAACTTTTTGTATAGGCATGTATATTGGAATATTGTAGGTATTGGCCTAACGATCATTTTGATATATGAATGAAGGTCATAGGTCCAAAGGTCAAGGTCATAGCTTCGAACGAATATTTAAATGGTTAATTATCTCAAAAACTATAAACTTTTTGTATAGGCATGTATATTAGAATATTGTAGGCATTTGCACAGCAATCATTTTGATATATGAATGAAGTTCATAGGTTCAAAGGTCAAGGTCATAGATGCAAATGAATACTTAAATGGTTAATTATATCAAAAACTATAAACTCTTTGTATAGGCATGTATATTGGAATAAGGTATGTATTGTCCTAACGATCATTTTGATATATGATTGAAGGTCATAGGTCCAAAGGTCAAGGTCATAGCTGCGAACAAATATTTAAATGGTTAATTATCTCAAAAACTATAAACTTTTTGTATAGGCATGTATATTAGAATATTGTAGGCATTTGCACAACAATCATTTTCATATATGAATGAAGTTCATAGGTTCAAAGGTCAAGGTCATAGATGCAAACTAATACTTAAATGGTCAATTATCTCAGAAACTATAAACTTTTTGTATAGGCATGTATATTAGAATATTGTAGGTATTGGCCTATCGATCATTTTAATATATGAATGAAGGTCATAGGTTCAAAGGTCAAGGTCATAGATGCAAATGAATACTTAAATGGTTAATTATATCAAAAACTATAAACTCTTTGTATAGGCATGTATATTGGAATAAGGTATGTATTGTCCTAACGATCATTTTGATATATGATTGAAGGTCATAGGTTTAAAGGTCAAGGTCATAGACGTGAACGAATACTTAAATGGTTAATTATCTAAAAAACTATAAACTTTTTGTATAGGCATGTACATTGGAATATTGTAGGCATTTGCACAACAATCATTTTGATATATGAATGAAGGTCATAGGTTCAAAGGTCAAGGTCATAGACGCAAACGAATACTTAAATGGTTAATTATCTCAAAAACTATAAACTCTTTTTATAGGCATGTATATTGGAATATTGTAGGTATTGGCCTAATGTACATTTTAATATACAGGTGTTTTAGCTGTTTATAAATAATATATTGTAGCAAGACTTTAAATATGTTATATATAGCATACTTATATAATAATTATTATAATTAATTTGCAAAAATACTTGCATATTATTGGCCCTTACTGCTTAAAATTTTGATATTCTCTTTTATTAATGTCATTGACCATTGAACCTCTGCATAAGATATGTACTCTTTCTTCAGGTGAGCGTTAAGGCCCATGGGCCTCTTGTTTTAATTAGTGACGTCACATAATTGTTGTAGCATATTATGACGTCATATTTCAGACGGCGTGACTTGTAGTTTTGCATCTCTTCTGGCTGTTCTATTTACACTTTTCAGATACAAGAAATTAGGCAGATTTTCTATATTATACAATGACCATAATCTTGCATTCGTGTCTTTGTAATATTGAATTTGTTAAACTCGCGCAAGGTTAGTTGCATAAAATTTATATAAATTCAATATTGCATATTTACTTAGGCAAGATCTTCTATCATGTATTTCTCTTGTTATACTTATGTTCGTTTTTGCAGAAATTGAAAATACTTGATGACGGAATTAAAAAATAATATAGAACTGCGGGATACAAATCTGTTACGTGTGTGATTAATTATCACACATTTTAATTTTATGTTTTACAAAACACACTTGATTAGATTTTTTATTACCCCTCGCTTTTCGAAGAAATATGGGTGATATTATATATTAAAGTAAATTCTTGTTTTCGCTTGTTCGCCAAATCGATGAAGCACTATTCCACGAAACTTAATGCAGAGTATCAACATAGATATCAGATTTGTTCATTTTCCTTGGAGTTATGGCTCTTTATACATACGTGCCAATCACAAAAAAGAACCTGCTGGTTGGGATCATAAGCAATTGAATTAGCTTGTTAAGTATTCTATTTAACATTTGCTTTTAAGTAGTTACAAGTGACATAAAACCTCAGATTTACCGACTTACTACATGAGCATCTCCAATCAAATCAAAGGTAAAAAGGTTTTGATTCATATACTTGAAATACTTTCCTTTAAATGGTTAATAATTCAGCATCAGCAAAGCTGGCGCATTTAAGTTTTATTGAAAAAAATCTCTATTCGCAAATTTCTGTATCATATGGGAATAAAACAACATACTAATCCATTTCCAAATCTCAGTCCAGAAGCAAAGTAAAAAAATTTGGGACAAGTAAGACTAAACACGTGAACTTTTACCAAGGAAATGAGGCCTGATGCTCCGGAAGGATAAGCACCTCATTTTCGCTAGCTACACTTGTCATGTGTGTAATCATAATTGTGGGAAAGGAAGATGGAACTATGGAATGTCAGGGCAAACCTGGACCCAGTAATATCATACCAGAATATATACATGTTTAAACTATAAAATTTATTTTGATAATTGATTCAGAAAATGGTCACCATAGTGCAAGATATTATCGAAAAACTTGTGTTAAGGTGCTCCCTTTTGTATAAGAGTTTATGCGCATGATCAAGACTTGTATATAGGTTGCCACTTTTCTTTCACAAAGCACGCGATATTGAAAATGAAAATTACAGGGTTTCTTCAGAAGAGACCTTAAAATCGGTACCTAATGCCTCGATGTCAAAATTTCTTTCACATTACTATAGTTGACGACGTCTCGATATAAGTAAGATATTCTTGACTGGAATGTAAAGCCCATTGCAATCAATCAATAAACTGATGCGGAACTCATTTTTATGTGTGTAGTCGCAATCAAATTAGAATTTTCTTATAAAACGTTCCCCCCCAAACAAAAGAGTAATGTTTCCTGTAACCTTCTGTACAGATGTTTTGTATATTTCTGTTCATGGGAGACTGAATATCTAAGTTTGTTATATTATCAACAATAAACATTCTAAGTTAAATCAAAATCAAGAAGCAAAATAAAATCTGACTATATTAAACCCGTGAACTTCTACCTGGAAAGTTAGGATGGATGCTTTGGAAGGGTAAGTACGCCCTATTTAGCTAGCTACACTAGCCACGTGTATAAACATATATATTTCGTGCTCATCTGTTATAAATGGTCACTACTTTTAGATGCCAATACAATCAATAATCTATGCATAACAGTGATATTTCAATGTGAATGTAAGTTTTCTTTACAGATTTCATTTTTTAACATTTCTAATTTTCATACTGATTCATTAATTTTAAACGTATACGAATATTTGCCAAAAGTGAACAGATAATGTGCTACTACCAGACAAATAGTCTCGAACCTGCCTTTTAGATCACCTCTATATTAAGGCCAACTACTTTTAAAGGGTAGTAAAAGGTAATCCAAATTAAAAATTTAATTAATGCAACCTCTATATAAGGCCCATCTGTCAATAAAAGCAGGCTACTTTGGTTGGACTTTAGGTACAACTTTGACTGGTTAATTACCTTTTCACCTTATTACAACAATAAGTAGCAATATGACGTCATTCTTGTATATTGCATATTATACCAGTTTTAATTTTACAGCACTAGACGGCCGTTTTGGAATACAATTTCTCATCAGTAGTGCTTGAACCAAAATTATTTAATCACAAAACAAATATACCAATCAATCTTCAAACGATAACCCCAAAGCAAATGAGGTTCAATACGAGAAATTCCACAAACTTAAGGAAGTAATGCCAAGACTATTTATGACATGAATAATGTTACAATACATTTTGTACCATTACTTGCTACTTAAAAAGAAGTTCTCTAATGACGTCGACATTATTACATCAGTAAATGTGCATTTATGTGACAAGTAAAACAACCAACATCGTTACACAAGTTAACTTTAACCTGGGAAGTAAAACCACGTGTTCCGGACAAAGTAAACATCTCTTGTTGAGCCAGCTACAATTGCGGAGTGTGGACTTAAAATTGAAAACGAAACTAACATTTTGTGTTATATAGAAACAAAGACAGAAAAATCTGGAAGTTAATAAAACAAATAAGTAAACATTACAATTATAACATGTATAACAAACACACACACACACACACACACACACACACACACACACTGTAATTTAATTCGATTTTTAAAGAAAATGTAAATGACTTTAGAGGTTAATTTATCTCAAAATGCAATCATTAAGAACATTGTATCAAATTACTGATAGTTCTACTATCAAAATTTATAACATGTTGCAATATAACGAATCTTCAACTACTCAGTAACTTGAACACTCCGATTCTTTATTCAAAGCTTTGAAATTGGTCTGAACTTATGTATGGGAATTTTCCCTGTCTATTCATGTATAGCCTTCTTTTACTCTGTAAATAAATGATAGAATTTAATAGTAAAATATGGTATAATTAACCAATTAAAACTGAAAGGGAAAACATAAACAACTAAGATCTACAAAAGCATACACATCCATGTCCAAACTACAATTTCAAAGCAAAATAAAACTTTGAAAGTGAAAAATGGAACGAACTACTTGAAATCGCATTAGAGAAGCAATGCCGATTGTTCAGTAGGAGTAAGCACTTCGTCTTTAACTAGATTCCCCCGCCACTTGTATATAAGGTATAGGGTTAACATGTCATTTCAATAATCCGCAAGTAATTGTTCTTTATATAAACATACAATGATAAACATATGTAAGATACAATAATCAAATCAAAACAAAAAAAAAAGGAAAAAAAAAAAACTTTGAAAAATATAATTTAAAACGTGACTTTGTACCAATCATACAGAGAATGGTAATAATGCGGATTTATAATATACAATTTTGAGAAAAAAATCATGGAACTACAAATATTCATTATTATATATGTAATGAACCGTACATGTCACGTATGGTCAGCTGATTTTAATATTTGTATGTGTGTGTTTTAAATTTATTCATAAAAGTGTTCATGATAAAAAGACAAAGATTGATTGATTCAATAATGTTATATTACGTCCCAGTCAACAGTGATTTTCATATGTAGGGAGGTTTCCTTAACGTACCACTCCTCTCGTGACACGGGGCATTGGTTTTAAGGTCTTTTCCGAAGGACACCATGAGTTCAACCTCTGAACGCTAAATGCTTGGCGAAAAAACAATACAAGTCTCCTCGTTCCGATTCGAATTCGTTTCAGTTTCTTTTTACTACCTCGTCCCAGTTTTTGTTACAAACTCGGTTTGATTGAAAAACCAACTCGTCCAACATTTATGGTTTAACTGTTATTTATTCGAACAAAAACATTTCGGCAGAAACATAATAAAATTTGTTTTGTTATCGATTATGAATACAACATTAATTTCAAACGGTAATGGACACAAGTAATCAGCAAAGTTATCTTGCACTTTGAATATTCACAACCCAGAAAATAAAAAAACGGGTTTCCTTGTGAGATTTCGTCGGTTTAACAGAAAAAGACACAAGTCGTCGGTAAGTTTAATCAGATAAATCCGAAAAATCTCAAAGAACAACACAATGTTATACATTAAGAAGATGGTCCAAAAAAAAAACGTCAAACGTAAAATTATTTAAAAAAAACAAATTCATATTCAATCAGATAAAATAGGGGTTGCAAAAAATTTTATAAAAAGAGAGCCTCATTTCAGTTTTGAAACAAATTCATTTTCACCATGTCAGTAGAAATCTAGTGCAGGTGTAAGAAGTATGTAACTCCCCGAAATCGGGTATTGTACCCAAAATTGGTCACTGGATTCAAACTGTCGCAATTAATATTAATGTTCTTACCAATGTTTATTTCGCTTATTTTCCAAGTTATAAAACTTTGAACATTTGCAATATTTTGTCCATACGAATATTTGTTGATTTTACCCTGAGCCTATTGCAAATCTGGTCTAATTATTTTCTTCTAAACAATTTCTTTTATTTCGGGGATCATAACCGATACAAAGTGGGACGAGTTTGGTTTTTTAATAAGAAAAGTTGCTTAAAAAGTGGGAAGAGTTGAAGGTCCAAATTTGGATAAAAAATACGGCCGAAAAATGTGAGACAAGTTGGTAGTTTAAATCAGAGTAACAAATACGTCCAAATAAGTGGAACGAGTGGAACGATAGCAAACAGTCACTTCCTATTTTCAAATCTTGGTCAGACTCGACCGGGGTTCGAAGCCACGACATAACATAAATGGAGTGTATACTTTCCCAACTGAGCTACAGTAAATGTAAACTCAATATTTCAAGAACTTGCTTTAAATCAAACGAATTGAATAGAAATCAAAAACCTTATTTCAAAAGTGCATAGGAAATTATTAAAATGCTGTTACCGTAATCCTCCTTCATAAATCAATTCCAAATAGATCAAAATGTACAATTATTTTATTTGTTTCAAAACGTACCCAATACAAAAATAGAAATAGTCAATGGTTTATACTGACCTGGCTAAATTGTGTTCATGTTCATTTTTTATTTGTATTTATATTATGGACTGGTGTGTTGGTAAAGCCGTTTCCGTGTTCTGACATTCTGTGAATAAATAATCATAATACCTTAATGTATCCTGGACCCAATAACATCGTCAGATTCAGGTTTAGATAATTACTGGGTTTACTTGAGTTTAAAATGTAGACTTCTATACTTGCTTAATCCCATATGTATTTATTTCATTTATAATGTATTAAAAATACCTTCAGATTTTATTATAAATTATTTTTGTCGTATAATTTCTTTTCCTGATAGATTTTGAATAAATATTTATTATTGTTTAAGATACTCGAACACATAATTCAATAAAATAAAATATATTTGATGTAAAATCAACACAAACATACCAAATTATGTTTATATCACAATCCCAGAAACAAGTAAAAACTGAACATTTTAAAAAATTGTTGCACTCAGAGAGAGAGAGAGAGAGAGAGAGAGAGAGAGAGAGATGGTGGAGGAATAGAGATAAAACAATATATTATAAAATAAGGACGAAAAGGCATGTTTTATTACAAACAGTAGTGTACATTTATAAATGATTACTTTAAATTGAATCAATGGAGAACCTTATTTATGTTGTTGTGAATTAAATGCCAAGAGCACAAATATGCAGTTAAGGATTCAAATTTAAATCCGTACAACGAATCGATTAAGTCATTTAATAAAAATATGAATTGCGATGAATAAAGTTAACTTCACAAAACAATAAACGTGTCTTATTTATCTTATTTAAATACAACAGTGGATATATTACTTGTTGACATTATATTGGTTATGCATAGACTACAATTAACGGATCGCCGGCCACGCCCACAATGTTCCGACAAATGCCTGTCATGCTGAAGTACACACAAAAAGAACGAAAACTCGGCCTGAATTGTACCAATTAATGAGTTACTGATACTAGAACGTCATTAGTTGCCGTGACGCTGCTTTGGTACCGTGATGACGGCATTTGTCGGAACATTGTGGGCGTGGCCGCCAATACGTAAATTCATATACTGAGGAAAAGATACATAGCACCGCTAAATGTGAATACAAAATAAGTAATTACATTATCAAAAGCAAACATGCTAATCCATGTCCAAATCATAATCTCGATGTAAATTAAAAATTTTCAAATTGACAATTCGGTTAACCACATACATTCCACCAGAGAAGTGAGGTCGGGTGTTCTGGAAGTGTAAGCACCTTCTGTTAAACCACGCGTGTAGTCAAATTGGAAATAAAAGGAACATGGGACTATGAAATGTCAAAGATATCCAGCACAATCCTGGACACAGGGACATTATACCTATCATCAATAGTTTAATGAATGCAATGAAACTTTTTAGGACCCTGGTAAGAATAGGCTTTCAATGTCCCTATGTTAACAATTTCTTTGTAAACAGCTTATATTGTTATATTAACAGAAGCAAAATAATAAGATAATTCGTGAGAATACCACTTACTTGGTTTGTCTGAGATGATAAAAAATTATAATTACAGATACAGCTATAACTAATATTGCACCAATTATCCCAAATATCACGTTAACAATATAAGAACCGGTAATGCCAGTATTGGAACTTCCTTCTGCGAAATTAAAAAATATAAATTTGCACTTTTATACATAAATAACAGACAAATGACAATAATGACGAAATACAAAACTTTGTAGATTCGTTTATTTTAGTTATGTTATTAAGGTTGAAGTTTCTATGTAATAATAAAATGGCAACTTAACCGCTAGGCAGATCTTTTTATGACAGTCCAAAAAGTTTAATAGTTTTAAAGTCGATGTTTAATTTATGTTGTTGGTTTTTGTTTTCGTTATTGTTATTTTATTGTTTTCAGATGCACTGACAATCCTTTGAACACACAACTGAGCATATATTTAACCCAATCTATAGTCCATATACACTGATGTATAGTAGTTATAAAGAAAGTTTATAAAACTTATACAAAACTTATTGAAATTAACATCATTTGATAGTTGTCTCTATAAACAATGTACTTTTTGTCCGATATGTTAAGCAAAGAGATATTAACATAATTATTTATTTGAAAGACGATTTTATCTTCACCCATGTTTTCTTTTAACTTACGTGTTTTCAGCTAATACATCGTCCCTATGACTTTTAATGACCTAATGAACTCGCTCATAAAATGAAAAGCATTGATTGAAACAAAGGATATTCTTGTTTATAATATATGAAGTCCTAATTATTTAACATACCATAAGATGCATTTCGGTGAGTTTCTATACTAGTTACATGCAATTCTGTTTTACTTTGTGAAGTTGCAGAAATCGGCGTGGTAGTTGTGGCGATGGTTGTAGATAAGCAGGAACCAAATGTACCTGAAGAAAAAAATGATGTAATCAATCAAAAACAAACATACTATTCCATGTCCGAATCACAATAAAAAAGCAAAGAAAAAACTTTGGAATGACAAGTGAGGTTAGACACGTGGACTTCCACCAAGGAAATGAGACCGGGTGCTCCGGAAGAATAAGCCCCCTGTTTAGCTAGCTACACCCGTCACGTGTGTAATCAAAATTCTCTGAAAGGAACATGGAACTTTGGGACGTCAAATGTTTCAATGGCATTCTTGGACACAGAAACATCAAACTTATCCACCAAACTGTGACGACGGCCATAAAACTTTTTGAGGTCCTAGATAAGCCTAGGTTTGCAATATCCCTGATTCAACAATTTATTTGCAAGCAGTCTACTTTGTTGTACAAAGTCGCAGTAGCGAAATATATATTTATTGTAATTAATAAAAAAAATACACGTACCGAAACAGTATCTCTCTGGACAGCTGCCTAAAGGCCGAAGACAGTAGGCCATAAAATTAGAACAGTTTTTAACTTGGATTGCGTAGATCTTAACACAGCAGCTTGTAGGACCTTTAAGACAAACATCTCTATTAACAATTCCATCACCTACCGTCGGAGAAGTTCCTAAAATGTAAATTTTTAATACACACTAAATAATGAATATAAAAAAACATACTCACCCATGTCCGAATCACAATCCAGAAGCAAAGCAAAAACTTTTGAACTGACAACTCAAGCAAGACACGTGAACTTCCAACGGGAAAGAGAGGCCAGATGCTTCACAATTTTCTTATTCTCAATACATATTCACATACTAAATAATGAATATAACAGTATTCTTCATTTGTGTCTTATAACTTTTTGCACCTAGAGTAATCATCTCCCGTATTTATTTGAAGTAATATAACCAATGATTTCAATTCCATGAAATTCAAAGAAATCTGAAATATAACTGTTATTTATGTGAGGTGGACTTAAGTAATAATGTTTAACGCCTAAATTCGTTCATATAGAGTTAGGCAAGAAATTACAGCAAACGTAGGAAAACCAATTACCCTTGACAACAGATCTATACCGTTGCTAACAGCAGGACTGTGACTCGAACCTTAAATACGACAGTTTATTATAAGGGAAATGTTTACTTATGGCAAATTGAAAAATATGAGTTATGTTTTTATTATCATTAAAGGTAGCATGCATTTTTGTACTCTAGCAAATTTACGGAATAACACCCATCTGTCCTGACAAATTAGGCAATCATATTGCGAAAAATGATATTGAAGATGGCTTAATAAAATCAGATATTGGTCGTTTTTACTCTACCGTTCATCCAGGCAGGGAACGTAGTGCCACAGCTAAATCCAAGTCCACTCGTCGGACAGTGGTTTAACATCGGTATGTCAGTCCTGTACCAACCAGATGAGATGTAAGCATCGCAATTACTGTACTGAACATCCGGGCAATTTTCTGTACGGCTTCCATTAGATAAGATCATAATATAACTATTGCAAGGATCTGTTCAAAAAGAAACAAGTGTTATAGACAGAAAAATTCCAGAAAATTAATGCTTTTATTTATTTATTTACATGTATTTATTTATTTATTTATTTATTTATTTATTTATTTATTTATTTATTTATGTATTCATTTATGAATTTATCTATTTGTTTTGTATTTATTTATTTATTTGTTTGTTTGTTCATATATTTATTGATAATTGTATAACTTTATAAATATAGACTTTACAAAACTTTCATCTTCACATGGTCGCTGCTTTAACAGTTTAAAAAAGATAGTAAATATTTTAAATAACCTACCTTGACTGCAATGTGACAAACCTGAAAATAAAATATAAACAAATATTCCGCAAACATACCGGGTTTTGTTCTGATCACAAAAGCAAAAGCAAAGTGAATACTTTATAAATCCGGCACATAAATATAAAGACACGAATTTCTGGAAGGGATGTGAGACCGGATGCTCAGACAAGGGTAAATGCCCCAGTCTTGTTACACCCGCTATGTGTGTAATCAATTTTTACACAATGAATCTATCGGACGCCATTAAGGATTATGTTTAATACGGGGACATTATTCTAATCAATAATATATAAACTATATAATAAATAAAAAAATAATAATATCTTAATTACTTTATTACTTTCAGGTTATCGATTGTTGCAAATAAAAAAGATTACATAATTCATTCAAACAGAGACAACCGTCTCATGAATTTTCGTTTTATACAATCACAATTCGGTACTTCAAGTTATATTACTCAATAGCACTGCACTATAGCAAAACAACGTTGTTAATGGTCCTATCTCAATATAAACAAAATATTAGGATATACATATAAAATTTGCAAACTTGCAAAACATATTACCATTGCATCCTTGATTGATCCACATGTAGATGATAAATAATAGAAAATACTCAAAAAATGAAAACACACTTGCCATTATGATCATCTGAAATAAAAACTTAGTATATTTTATTAAGGAATGATGTATTTTTTTTCTATCTATAGGGTCATAGACAAAATTATTTGGTGCTTGCGGCATAAAACCGCAAATAATTAAATTCAAAAATAAGTTTAATATTCATAACATTCATGTAATCTTTAAATTATACACATAATATACACATAAAACAAAAAACCAGCGCATTAAAAGAAAAAATGGCGCATTAATCTAAAAGCGGAACACAGCTGATTGCGAATGGCAACCGCCGGTAGCTAGCTTTGCATGAACATTTTCTGCACAATATGACGTCAGCTAATATGACGTCAAAAAATTCTGTCTATGGGATCATAGATACAAAAAATTACAACACTGTATAGTATTAAAATTTAATTATTAACTGATGTATCAGAAAAAAGTTTAATATTATAACATCTTATTTTAATTATACATAAATAGAAGGCCGTTCCGGATTAAGATTCCTCTTATTTAGTGTAGCTAATTAAGAGAATCCACATATTAAACGGCAAACACGTACTTAGTCAAAAATGGCGACATACTTGTAATGCGATTAGATGTTTATGATTCAATCGACGTACACATGTGATTACATAGTTTTAAGTTGTCATATACTATATTAAGTATTTTAACACTCTTATGTTGTAAAAATGCTAATGTCACCTATTATGGCATGGCATATATTTTTTATCTATGTTACCCGTGCTAGATTCAAGCATATTAAAATACAAAAATTCAGATATACACACTTGACATATGTGACGGATTCAAAACCTTGATTGTATGCTAAGTTCAGATTTTTACATTTCTTTAGCGTGGGGATATCATAACGATTGCAGAGACTGCATAAAACTAAATACACTGGCAAATTTTCAAACAAGAATTTATACTTAGGTGTAGGACCTACAAATTACTCAATTAAGTCATTCTCCAAGACTGCTGCGTTACTGGTATTTCTGTTTCAATTCAGCGTCTCATAATGGTCTTAAATACTTTATAGACAGTTTGCAATTGATCGCATATTAAGGGAAGTAGATCCAAAAAAAGTTCGGTAAATAAAGTTTTAAAAATCATATTACTTTTTCCTATATTACCTGAATTTTAAATCTATTCTACTCCATTTTTCCTTTTGCCATCAATCACCACTGTAAAATATCATACACATTCCAAATTTATACTAAAGTACATTTTTGATCAAACAGTCAATAGTGCAATTGTTTCTGACTCAATCCATTTCAAATAGTCATAAAAAATTCTACTTATAAAGTAAATTTATAATGATTCAAAAAATCCCCTATCCAATTTTTAAACGGTTAAACATTTGAAAAGACCATATCTTCATTCCAATAAACAATGTTTTTTTCCGAAACCAATGATGTGATTCAAACTAGTTGAGGTCGATTTAATACATAAATATATTTTTTTCACGATTATCAAATGACAACTGTCATGTTAAGTCCAACCACATAGGATACGGGTAAATGATTTGTTAAACCGATTGACGTCTGTAGTGACATAATTTTATTGGTAAACTAAAACTTCCGTGTCCTTGTACTCGGTGCAAATTTATTAACGCGTCACTGCTTTAAAAAAAACATGATAATAATCTAATCTAACAGGTACATTTGTCCACCTGCCAGTATTATTTAAACACAGAGAGAGGAACGATTCATCTATTGTTTGAAAATAGGTTACAAACATGGACTAGTATGTTTGCTTTTAATTACATAACAATTACACAAACATATCTGTCAGACGTCTACTAAGATAGTTGAAATGTAAGACTCATGATTTAATAATCTTTAAGTTTTTTTAAAAACACATAGACCGGATCAATAAAGTCAGTGTTTACAAAATGGTTACATAACAATGACCATAATAGCATTTATATATTTTTTGTTCTTTTTATCAAAAACAATTATTACATTCATATCTACCAGGGTTCTTTTACGTCATTTAGCCTACAGTAACTTAAATAAAACAATTGTATCTATGCTTCTATACTTATGTATTGTTTGAATGTTTGAACTGTAAAATAAATATTCGAAATTTATAATGACATTTTTGACATTTTTGAACTTCCTTGATCTCAATCTCCCATTGCTTATCTTACTTTATGTGTTAAATCTTAAAAAAAACCAGAAAAAATGTGAAGATTTAAATGAGCTCTGTATAATGTACAACAATAAATTTTATAGATAATCGTTTTGAATTTATAATTATTAGCTCACGTAGATTATTGCCATCAATTGGCGTGCGCCGTCGTCGTCATCTATCGTCCATTAACAATTTTCATAAATATCCTCCTTCAAAACTACTGGGCCAAATTTGTTGAAACTTGATGAATAGCATGCCTTGTTAACAGTCTTTCAAAATTATGTTCGGGATTTAGCCACAGATAACAAGATGACCGCCGTAACAAGTAATAACCAAAATACAAAAAAATAGTTTTCTCTAAAAACCAAAGAGTGCAGACAAATTTTGATTGTATATCTGGATTCAGGATGCCTGGCTGGGAACATTAAAATTGCGTTTTTCATGCAAATTCGGCGAAAAATAGGTTACACAATTTTTTTGTAAATTTATGTAGTATATATTGTTATAACTAGGTAACAGCTAAAGATAATTGTATGGAGTTTTCACTGTTGGTGTTGTCTTGCTATTTTTTTCAAATATATGTCAAGGTCAAAGGTCGAGGTCATATCCCAGTTTTTGACCTTTAAAGAAAAATGCTATTTTTTAAACAATTGAGGTGATTATGTCATTGGATTTTCAATTAATTGTAGGTATTGACATGACTCTCATTTTGATACATAGTCCAAGGTCATGTGTTCAAAGGTCAAGGTCACAGATGCACAAATATACCAAAATAGTTAATTATCTGCGTACTTTTAATTTTTCGTATAGGCATTCATATAAGAATATTGTAGGTAATGGAACAATGGTCATTTTGATATATGAATAAAGGTCATGGGTTCAAAGGTCAAGGTCATAGATGGAAACGAGTACTTAAATGGTTAATTATGTCAAAAACATAAAAAAGTTCAAGGTCTCAGGTGCAAACGAATACTGAAATGTTTAATTAACTGAAAAATCTATAAACTTTTGTATAGGCATATACATGTATATTGAAATATTGTAGGCATTGGCCTAGCGATCATTTTGATATATAGTTGTAGGTCATAGGTTCAGAGGTCAAGCTTACAGGTGCAAACAAATACTGAAATGGGTCATTATCTCAAGAACTATAAACTTTTTGTATGGACATGTATGATAAAAGAATTGAAGGTATTCGCCTAATGTTCAATTTTATATATAGATTCCGTAGCTGTTTAAAAAAATGTTGGAGATAAACTTAAGATTTGTTATATGTAGCATTTTTAGGACAAACTTTGATAAATTTGCAAAAATCCTTGCATATAATTGGCTCCTACTGCTGAAAATCTGGACTTCTCTTTAATTAATGGCCTTGACCATTGAACTTCTGAATGGCATATGTTTCTCGTCCTCAGGTGAGCGTTAAGTCCCATGTAGTTAAAAATACCGATTTTAACTGTTTTAAATAACGACTGAAATTCGTCAAAAACTAAGACATACTCCCTCATGCAAAGTATTCCTTTAACTGTATTTGGTAAAATGTGTTTTTGTTCTTTTTGATATTTATTTAAATATCTTCAAAAAAGTTTTGGATTCAGACCGGTTGTCTAGTGCTGTTTTAAATTAGTAAGACATTAGAAATTGCGACAATATTGTTTAAACTGTCTTAGGTGACTGTGCAGATGTTGATTAGTTAGGTCAATATTATGTAATGTTGGCCCAATATGAATTTAAAGACATAGAATAACTTTAAAGTAACCACAAAAAGTAAAAATGGCAATTTCAAATGAAATATTAATTAACAACAATTTACAATTCATGTCCATTTTACAATCTTTCGGCAAAATGATAAATTGACTTTATCATTTAATCACACGAACCTCAAAGAAGGAAACAAACTTTAAAGAAGGAATTGAGGTCAGGTGTTTCAAGAATATTCTCATACTTATTTTTGAGTAAGAAAGAATAGTTTGTCTGTTGTTTGCTTATATAAACCTAACCCAGTGAAATATGTCATTCAGTTTTAGGTATAACTTTTTTAAACAAAGTGTAAGGTTATAATGAGTGTTGGTATTGTTCTTGTTTTTGATATTTACACTATACAATGACAGTATACACACATCTCAATGAGCAAAACAAAATTAAATACAAAGTAACTGTATGAAGTATATCAATAAACATATACCAATTTCTCATATTTCTATGATGCCAGCGCACACAGAAAGACCAGTTTACACAGTCAGCATCCTGTAGATACTAGAGATAAGCATAGAATTCCGCCGGTGACATTAAATCGATACCCGGTGAGCCGTCGATAATTTGTTCTCTTATTACTGAGCTCTAGGCAAGAAATCAGTCTTTCAAATTTTAAAGTCTTATGTGTGATCCGGCCTGGGTTCAAACCTACAACTTCCCTCTCTCAATATTCCAATTGCATTTATGCTTTATTTTTACCGCAAAAACACTCAAATCTGCATTGCAATAACAGTATTTTTAGATCGTAATGAGCAAGTAAAATTACTATACAATATGTATATTTGAAAAAAATATCAATCCATGTCTAAATCACAATTCCAAAGCAAATTAATTTTTTTAAATGACAAAGATGGTTTAACACGCGGACATCCATTATGAAAATGAGGTTGGGCGCTCTGGAAAGGAAGGATAGGCTCCACTTATTCAAGTCATATATCATGAGAAGTCACAAGAAGAAAAGTCACCTTTAAGGATCCTTAAAGCCCCCTTAAAGACTCATTAAATGGGGCTTTAAGGATCTTTAAGGGTCTTTAAGGACCTTAAATGTGTCTTTAAGGTCTCTTTAAGGACATCCTTAAAGATCCTTAATGGAACTGAAATTTTAAGGATCTTTAAGGCGGCTTTAAGGATCTTTAAGGATTCGTTCAATAAACACAGAAAACAAATTCTTTACATTTTTTTAAATTTTAAATTTATATAAATGTGATGTTAAATATAATTATTTAACTTATTATACTCTTACACTGTTTTTATTTTATTTTATTGTTTTATTTAAAAAAATATTTATTTTATTTTATTTTTTTTTATTTATTTATAAAATTTGTAAATTTATAAAAAATAAACTTATTTATTTAATCATTTTTCTTTATCAATTTATACTAATTTTGGTTGTTTTGCAAGTAGTCCTGAAATCACAAATAAAGAAGAACACATTATTTAACATCATTTATTACAAATTTACTTATCTAATTTCGCTCGCAGCGGGACTTGAACTCACTACCCTTAGTTCCCCAGATTACATCCTTTCCTGATCTACATCCTTATCCATTAGGCCACGGAAGACATGAATATGCATTTTATATTTTTAAACTATATTAGTACCCGGTAGCCTAAGGATCACGTGACTAGCTCTAAATCTTTCAGATTTAATAATAAAATATATAAATAAAATGTTTTACTCCATTTAAAAATTTTATTATTATTATTATTATTATTATTATTATTATTATTATTATATTATAATTATAGTTTGCTCTTTCATTCTTGAGAGGAATAATTTTTAGGTTTTTAACTGACTTAAGATTTCTGATCAAAGGAAGACGGGCATATCAAACCTTTACCTGTAATACACTTATTTATCTGACTGGCAAACATCACTTTTATAAAGATCAATTATCGATCAGATATCCATTCCTATTTGTATAATCTTAATCATACTACTGCTTTTTTATTAAAATATTTCAATAATTCTTGAAATTAAAACAATAATTTTAAGTA